>QEOT01124172.1:97738-173815 GCA_003123785.1 Pterocarya stenoptera | reverse complement strand
AGCGGTCCAAGAACAAAAAGATCGAATAAAAAAGCATCTTTTTCATGTTCAATGTTTATAACTAAGGGAAAATAAAGTGCTCTTTCGATTCCAAAAATGACAAATTATCCTAAATTTCCACGGGAGCGAAACAAAGCTCGAAACAAACAAGCAAACAAATAAAATAAAATTTCAAATCGAAGCAGCAATGAAGAACCAGAAAATGGAACCGAGTGCACGAAAAGGCAAATCCGGAGAGAGGAAGAAATCAAAGAGGGCAAAATAACAAGCAACCAAACGACACCGCACGGATCGAGGCATTGAAGATTTGAATTTAAAGCTACATTTCAACCATGCACGAGTAAGCAGATCCGAGAGGGCAGAGAAAGAAGCAGAGTGTGGCAAATGTGGGAAAACAACTCACGGTTTTGGTCCGATCTGTGAAAGGACGGAGTCTCTGCCTCCGATCTCAGACTCTCAGGTTTCTGCTGCTTTCAGGCTTAGGCCTTGGGCCTTGTGGAAGATGGTCCTCTCTCTTGTTATCGAGCTGTAAGTGTGTGTGAATGTCTGTCTGTCTCGTAAGTGCGCTTCTGTGACACGAGGAGCTGTGGCCAGGGGGCTGCGACATGAGCAGCCAAGAGCTGCGGGAAAGGAGATAAAGTTGAATACGCATATATATATATATATTTATATGCAATGACATATATGAATGTATTCTTGATTCTTGGAACGGAGTTTGCAGATAACAAGTTGCCTAATGATCCATTCCCTCCTGAACGAGGCAAGTTCCATCTTAATTTTGTTTCTTCAAGTTTACTATATGAATATATTTATTGACTGAGGGGATAAATTCGTTAGATTACCTATAATTTCTTTATTCAACTAGGTTAGAACATCTTGTACGTAGATCTGCTTAAAGATTGTCATGTTGTGATTACTCGGTATTGTGATTGTCCTCACTACATGATGATTGAACTTAATATATGGTTGAGATAGACAAGCATATTGCTTAGGTTTTTTCTTCCTAATATTTTCTATCTCTGAATCTTATACTTCTTGATGATATGTATTGCAGGGATAGGCTCTTATTTTGGAGCACAATGTGAGAAGCATGGAATGTTAGTACGTGTAGCAGTGGATAACATAATGGATTAGAAGATCAATAAGAAATATTTGATTTTGCCAAAGGAAAAGTTTTCTAGTGGATTATTTAGGAAGATATTGGAAGGAGCAATAGACTTGTGAGCATTGGGCATTTGTTGTTGCTGATTATAGATTTGCATTGTAGACATGTATAGCCTGTTTTCATAAGAAAAACGTATTGAGATTTGTGACTAAGAAAAAATTGCCACTAATGAAAAAAGGGTCACAAAATAAAAGAATCGATCTGTTTTGAATTATATAACTGACATGCTATTGCAACTTATTCTTCCTAAATCTGTGTCCAGTGCATTATTACATTGGTGTGAAATGGTAATTAATTCTAATGATTTTCCAATATGATTGGAAGTTTTTGGGTCTCATGAAAATCAAATTCTAAAGTTCTGAATTGCTATATTTTTCAGCTAATAAGCATTTACGGAAAAGTGCTGAGGGCTACTGAAGAGAGGGCGAAGGAACTGATCAAGTCTCAGCAGAAATAGTTTCATGTAAAGCAACATCAATTCTCTCAGGGACTTGTGAGACGGATGGTTTTTTTTTTTTTTTTTGGTTGATATCGAGACAGATGGTATTAAATAAAGCATCCATGTTATAACCTGTGAGAATTTATCTTTAGTTTTATTTCTCTGCATCTTTTCCTACTCCGGTTCTTCAAATTTAGATTTAGCTGACTCAGCAGACAACTAGAAAGATCATGCCCATGGCATGTGGTGCAAATAGTAACCATAACATGGAGACAAAGTTGCTAACAACTGTTAGTTGCTCACTCCTCTCATCAAAGTTATTTGATGATTTTTGTGGATTTGATTTAATTGTTCCAGATATCTTTTCACAAGCTAGGGGTTTAGATGGCCAAACAACCTTGGTCTCTGGTGGGTTTAAAGCACCCTTGTCATTCTCGAGAAGTGAGTTCCATGGGGTGGAGTAAGTCTCTGAGGAAAATATATAGTGGGGTTGGCTCTTTTAGTTGATTTGTGGTTTCTCGAGGATTTGACAGTGAGAGAACGAAAAAGAAGTGAAAAAATGCTTTAAGCCCAGCGCCACACATCCAATGCACCACACACCTTATTAAGCAATAGACCTTGTAAATAGTAGATAAACATTCAAGCGATCAATGGTCACCTGAGCCTGATGGTCTTCTTTATAAACCAACATGCCATGTAGCTTATTTTTTTAGCTGTTCATGAAGCTTGAAACTTTCTTTGATCCTTTGAGCATGAAGAAAATGGTCTAAATTTGTGAAGCCTATTACGCCAAGCGTCTTGTTGCTTTTAGCAGGTTGACAATCTTCATTTGGCAAAGATTTAAAAGGTGAAAAAAGCCGAAGGTGGCTATTAAGGATCAATATAAAGAGGAGTTGATTTCTTCTTTTGCTATTAACTCTAAATTGCAGTAGAAACCCAGAGGGCAATATAATATGGAGGATATGTTCTAGTTCTTTGATCTTCTTCTTTTTCCCCCTCAGCAGAGATAAGATCCTAGAGCAGCTTGAGGAACCATTTTATTCGTATATAAAAATAGATGCTTATGAAACCGAAAAGAAAATTAGTGGATGTTTATGCTTTATACTACCATATATAAGATTATCTTTGTGAAATAATGAAAAGTGCAAATTATGGAGCTTACAAGATGAAATTGAACAAACAATACAACACAAATCAAGGTGTACTAACATCACTTGACGATTAAGAAGATACTAATAGTGGCTGTGAATCTAAAGATGAGGTCGGGGGTATACTATCCATACCTGAAGTTGTTGATATAGAAACACCATCATATTCCTTGGATATTTCAGTTCCGACATCTTCAATCTCTCCATATTTCTCTTGAAGGTTAGAAACTTTTGGCGACATTTGGTTGGCCTCCAATTCCCTCGCAACTTCTCTCATTGAAGGTCGTTCCTTTCCGTTCAAGTTCAAGCATCTTTTTGCAAGGTTTGCAACCGCAATGATTTTTTCTTCTTTCAAAACTCGATTATCAAGGATGTCAAAAAAATTGTTCCCTTCCATCGAACTAACGAAAAATGCAGCTAAACTTTTGGTATCTCTGGTTCTTGATGATGAGATAGCTTTTTCTCCGGTCAAGAGCTCAGCAAGAACAACACCAAAACTATAAACGTCACTCTTATCTGTAAACTGGCCTGACCGAAAATACTCAGGGTTTACATATCCAAAAGTTCCATGTACTAGTGTGCTTAGATGAGTTTGATCGATAGCAACAGATCTTGAAATTCCGAAGTCTGCTACTTTTGCTCTATACTTGTCATCTAAGAGGATGTTTGTAGACTTAATGTCGCGATGGTAAATTGGTGAAGAAGCTGCTGAATGCAAGTAGAAAAGAGCCCTTGCAGCTTCTATAGCAATTCGTAAACGCATATCCCATGTTGGTGGAAACTCCTCATTTTGGCCATTGAGATATTGGGCAAGAGTTCCATTAGGAATGAATTCATAAACTAGAAGTGGAACTTCTGTTTCCAAACAACAGCCAAGCAGCTTAACCACATTCCTGTGATTAATTTGTGAAAGAATCACGACTTCATTTATGAATTCTTGAAGTTTCTCTTCATCAATTACGTTGGACTTTTTTATTGCAACAATTCTTCCATCAGCCAACATACCTTTGTAAACAGTGCCTTGTCCACCATGTCCAATTATTCTATCTACAATAAAACGATCAGTGGCCTTCTCCAATTCCTTTGAATTAAACAATTTGGTGTTCTCAACATTGTCTTTGTTTTTTGTAGATAGTTGTTGCTCTAGCAGTAGTCCACCATTTCGTTTGAAGAACTTCTCTTTACGTTTAATCCTCATCCTTTTCTTTATCACTTTGTATGACCACCATCCACTGGAAATCAGAAATAAGACACCAAGGCTCGCACTAACACCTATATATTTGATTCAATGAAATAGAAAGATTACTCCTTGCCGTAGTACTAATGGTAAAATAATAAAATGGATGATTAGGAACATTGAGTAGTACTACATAGACATGATTAATTTCTATGAATGCTAGAATATTGCCAGATGAAGTACTATGTTGTGCCAAAAGTAGGATCACATAAAATTGAGTTAGAAGTACTCCAAAAGATGAATGATAATTAAACTGAAAAAAAAAATATAGCTTTCGGGTTGGAGAACTAATGATCTATATATTAATCTCAAGATCGATTATACTCGAGACAACTCTTTAGCTAGACAATCGGTACTAGCAAATTAATTTTCTTAATTTAGAAGGTGATTGCACTTTGGAGACAATAAGAACTCTGTGGTAAGGGTACAACATATGGAAATAATAATGTGTACAACCTTGGAGTGTAGGTACTTACAGGCCTCACATGCTCCCTTTTAAGAAGGTGGAAAAATCATGGGACCCACATGAAAAATTTATCTTTTACTGGTGGATCCCACTTTTTTTCAAATGAAGTACGTGTGATTTGCACACCATAAAATTGTATCTAATATTATTTAACAACAGATATGTAACCTCTATTGATTAAAAGCTAACATAAACATCCTAAATTCTATGAGTTCTTTAAAAATGTGGCATAAGTATTGCTGAAAAAAAATGCAGTAGAGGCTTGAGAAACAATTATAAATTAGCAAGAACGATTCAAAAAACCAATTTGATAATGGTTTACTAGTCGTTTTTGGCTCAATTTTCCAAAAGAGGAATAAAAGAGAGCATTGGCATTGGACTAGCTTATGCATCTTCATACTTTGGCATTGGATCATTGCCAATGCTTGGACCGAGTATTTACTGTACTATTTATGCATAAGCTATGCATATATATAACTTTAAGGAAAACACTATAGGCACAAAGGGATCCCACATACTGATGTGGCACAGTGTGCCACGTGCCCCTTTTTTCTTTTCTTCTTCTTTCTTTTTTCCCCTTCCTCCCGTGCGTCTCCCCTCCCCTCCTCTCCCTTTTCCTCTCTGCCTCCGCCTCCAGGTGGCCGCCATGGTGGTCGGGGACCACCTCAGGGACGGCAGAATCTGCCGGCCGTCCAAGCGGCACCGTCCAGAGGGGGGATGGGAGCTCCCGTGCACGGCAAGCTCGTGGTGCTTTACCGAGAGAGGGAGACGCTGCTCGGGGAGAAGGGAGAGAGAGAAGGGCTCTGGTGGCTGGGGGAGAAGCTTATGTCGACAAGGGGCTGGGTGTGGTGGTGCAGATGGGCTGCGACGGCCGCGCTGGCAGCGGTGAGAGGGAGAAGCGGTATGAGAGGGACTCAATTTTGGGAGGAGGAGAGGAAGAGAGGCTGCATTGTGGGGGGCTGGTCCGGTTGAGAGGTCATCGGTGAGGGGGAACGGCCGCTGGTGGTGGTCGGCGACGAGCTGCAATGGCGGCGGTGCTGCTGTGGCTGGGAGACCGAATCGAGTGAGGCACATGGCTAAGGAGGGAAAGAGGAGAGAGAGGGAAAGTGGGGAAAAGTGGGGGAATGAGGGACTAGGAAAAATAGACACGTGGCACATTGATATGTGGGATCCCTGTGTGTATCTAGCAGCCCTCTAACTTTAATATATAAACTGCATAGATATTGACTATCTAATTATATATATATTAATTAAACCAACTTGATGAAATGATATGGGCATATCTCATTTTCACATATAAAAATATCTATATTTTACACATTCATTTAACCATCTTCGTTGAAATAAAATGGAAGATGTCAGCTTTCTAACGGATTAAATGGTAGTCTATATTGATAAGAAGAAAGTTGTTGAAATATTTAATATGGATGAGATAGTGGATAAATAATATTCACTAAAAGAGGTAGGGTCTAGCTCTCTTAGCTGTGTTTGGATACAGACATCATCTCAGCCCATCACATCTCTCATCACATCATTATAATGTTCACATAACATATAATAAATAATTCAACTTTTTCAAATATCAAAATAATAATAATATTCAAAACTAATATTCTAATAATATTTTATTCAACTTATCTAAAACTATCTCATCTTATCTCATCTCATCTCACTATCCAAACGAGTCCTAATTAGCATAATTAATGTTATTTTTACTATTTATGAGAATGTGGCTTCAATTCGTCGATACAAGAGAAGGAAGACATACCTATGATTATGAAAAGCTTGGTGTTCTTAGCAGCGACACAACGGAATGAACCTTCTGTATTTTCACAACGTGTATTTGTACAGTAGTTGAGGTCAGGTTTTGCACATTCGTCAATATCTGCCAATATTTTAATGGAATTTGTTAAAAATAAAAGAATAATGCTACTATGCTTGTTCAATTTGTTATCTCATTTTGACTGTTCATGCATTTATTTATTTTTTCTTAATGGTTAAGAAAGTAACTATTAGTGTATTTGTATTTTTTATTTATTTTTTAAAAATATTTAAATATGTTTAAAAAATATTTGAAATAAAAGGACAAAAAAAAAAAAGTGCAATTTTTTTAGTACTCTGTTTTCCATGTACGATTTTTCTCCATTTTTTTAAACTTCTTTTATAATTTTCAATAACAGTATAAATCGTAAATTTAAATATTTTACCGATGTGATAGTATCAAATCATAAAAACACAGATATTTTTTTAATTATGAGTTTTCCATTTAATCTGAATTTCAATTTTTTCATAACGTACTGATCTCTTATATCTAAATTAACATAATTATAAAAAGATTTGTACAAAGATCATGTTGTGTTTGTATATAAAAAGACAAGCTTTCTAGCTACACAGTTACAGAATATGATTTAATTTGCAATAAAATTCTTTTTTTTCTTTTTTTAAATTTCGTTCACAAATCATATATATCACGCTAATGGTGTAAAGTATCAATCAAAAGATAACTACGCTTATAAAATTGGTTTTACACTTTTGACTTGCAAATAAAATAACTTAATTGGAGAACTAAATAAATGGAGTGAATTAATATAGGTTGTTACGAAACATAAATTTACCTTCACATCCTCCAAGAAGATACGGATTTCCTCTGTAGCCATACCGGCACGTGCACACATTAGTGAAGTTTCGCCTGCTCGTGCTATTCTCAATAGTAGGATAACCCCAACCACAATAATAGGTTGACTTCTTGTATTCCATTGCCGTCGAGTTTTTCCGTATGGGAAGAGAATAGAAAGAAGTATTGTCTATCCCCCAATTCAATACCACTGGAACAGACATGTTTGGATTCGGCTCTGTGAAATTGTTTTCAAACCAATCCTGGTCAACCAAAAATGCATAGTTGCAGTACTCACTACAACTGCCATTAATACTACTTTTCGGCTCTATAGTTGTAGTGAATGCATGGAGATTAGAAGGGATTCTTGTTTGGCAACAGTTTGTGGCGTTGCAAAGACTTCCATTTTTAAATTCAGCTTTGTCACAAGGGGATTCGCATCCACTAGATGAAAACGTGTCATCGAACGAGGACCGCATTCCCATCGAGGCAGAGTTGTTGCAACCCATGGCAATGAAGCTGTTGTTGTTGGCGGAGAAGACGAAAGGACTGTTCTCTAACTCCAGGTTCTTTGTACTGTTCTTGACATTGGTACATCTCGAAAACATGGAATAATTGACGAGAACTGTGCGTGCATCTATGTTAATCTTCAGCACCTCCAGGTCGAACCTCTTCAAAAAGGGTACTTTTGGAAATCCCAGATCATTATAAGAGTCATTTTTGCAAACTATTTCAAACCAATCTCCGACGTAGCAACCATTTCCGATTCCAAAAGGGTATGGAATGTTAACGTTATTCCCACATTCTTCTGGACATGAACTGTTTACTAGATTCGATGCTCGCGCGAATGCATTGATTGAGCACATCATGACTAACACAAGCATCCGAAACATTAGTAACCTTTGCAATGCCATATAAATCTCTTTCTATGATGATTATGATCAATTGTTAATGCCAAAGCCTCAGATCGGTTTATATTGTGCTTTCTTCATGATCAGATATTTTAAAGATGGAAGTTGCCTATGGTTATCCGAATATTTAATTTCTATGAAAGGTGGCAACATAAGCTGTCGGAAAAGTCAGTTTCAAATTAAAGGTACTTACTAGTCAGAGAAAAGAACAAAAATAGTTCCAAAATAATTAAAGAACAAAAATAGTTCCAAAATAATTAATGATAAACTTAATATCAGTTGGTCCATTCCTTATAAAAAAAAAATGGAATTTGACAAATTGAAGGATTCATTTGAGGGGAAATCCTTATCCCATATGGTGGCCACCGATCCATTTTTTATTTTTATTTTTATTTACTTAATAGTTAAGTAAATATTTTTTAATGAATTTATTTTTAAAATTTTTTTTTAATAAATTAAAAAAAATATATCTGAAAAAAAAAAGGCAAAAATTTTTTTTAGCTATTCGATGAGTCCTTCGGTGGCCTACACCACCATTTGAGTACTTGTCGGACATAATTATAATTTCTATCTCCCAAATCTCTAATTAATGTTCACTCAAAGGCTGGTCTGCATTGAATTGACTATCCCATCGCCACATGTAGCTCATTCTTTCCCTCTCCTCTCATAAATTATCTAATGTAGTACTTGTCGTGACTCAAGTTGCATTGAACTAACCATTACTGTCATATATATAAATATATATATATATATATATATTTATATGTGTGTGTATGTATGTTAGTAGCTAGGTCGGCTCTTATACCAAGGATCTTTTCGAGGAACTTTCAGCCAGGTTTGGATTCCAAAAATATATGAAAGTAATTTGAGAATTTGTATGAGATTAGGTTTTGAAAAATGAGACAAAAAATAATCTGAGTAAAAAAAAAATTAAATAAATATTAATGTAATATTAGAGTTTGTGAAAGTGAATAGATAAAATTGAAAATTTGTTTTAATTTAATTTTTTAAGCTTATTTTTTGTTTTGAAATTTGTATAACTCTACATTATTTTTGTGTTTGAATAATAAGTAGATAATGATTAGGCCTCGTTTGGATAATGAGATGAGATAAGAAATCTGTGAATAGTTGTAAATTAATGTTTTGATTAAGATGTTTTTATTAGGTTTTGATAAAAGAGAGCGAAACAGTTAAATAAAAATACTATGAAGTTAAAATATTGTTATAATATAATTTTTTAACTTTATTTTGGTTTTGAAATTTGAAAAAAAAAAATTATTTTTTATGTTTTATTTGAAATTTGAGAAAGTTATAATTAAAAAATATTTATATTTGAATGATGTTGAAAAAGTAGATGAAATGAAATAAGATGAGATCATTAATGTTATGAAATTTACCACTTAAATATACTACTTTTGTCATGCATACTTAATAAGTTGGGCTTATCAAGTTTGACCCAATTTATATAAAATTTTTAAATAAAAAGAATTAGTGGGATGGATGATCTCCCAACAATATCTCTTATATATAACTCTAGGTAAAAGATCGGGAGACAAATGTCAAGAGATAACAAATCCACAAAAAAAAAAAAAAGTGTCCCCGGTGGTTACGGCCAATTAATTATGATCAAATTCTCGTCCTGACTCTTAATATATTTAGGTGGATTAATTATTTTCTTTCCCTTATTAATTAATTGTCTCAATAAGTCGAATTAATTAATCCACAGCCAATCGTAAACAACCAACTCATGAATGTTAGAGTAAAGAGTAATTTTACGTATAATTATAAAGTGTGTAAATGTCGTATAATCGCTTTGGAAAAAAGTATAATTTATTATTAAAATACTTTTTTTTATTTTTTTTTCAAAAAGATTACGCGACGGTGACACAATTTACGATTACAAATATCTTTTTTCTAGAGTAAAATATATTTCTAGACTTTGTCAATTATATTCTATGATCGGCCATGAAATAAAAGACAATTTGTTTTTTCTTTTTTTTTAGAATAATCTCTTTCGACTTTGTCAAGGAGAAAAGAGTAGGCAAAATATTTAAACGGCCGGATCTATAAAATATTTAAACGGCCGGATCTGATATATTTGTTTTCGTCATGGCTCACGTATATACGTTGCGTTAATTATATTTTCCTTCAAAATTTTAACCAAAATTTTATTTAAAAAAAAAATAGGATTTTTGTATTTTTAACCATCATTTTTTCACAATCTATTTATTCTCAAAACTAAAACTTGTATTTTCAACTACGTACGTACATACTCATCTATTTATAATGGTCACATTTTAAAATTATTCGAGCTTGAGTCAACTGAAAGTTAGAAATTTAGAACAATCTTTGTCGTCAAGGCCATGCAGACGTTCAGTGGAAAAGACTGATTGATTGGTTGCCGCCCATGATAAAGAAAATCGAAAGATTATTATTTTTTACAATATTTTCTTAATTTGGACTTTGTCAAATATTCCAGAGGTTGAGATGAAAAAGTTAATTACTCATGTATGTACACTGTACATGACGCGGCCGGCCCAGGGAAAATAACGATTCTTGATTAATTATTTCCATTTTTTAATCAATAAACTCCGATCAAACCCCAAAGATTTTTTAAAATAAAAAGATCGATGACTTGAAAAAGTTTAGACAACCCAAAGTACTCGATGACCCTACTAAATTAATTATTATCAAATAATTATTATCAGCCAATAATCACTTGTTGAAAAAGTCTTTGCTTCTGTAAACATAAGCGCCTATTGGGTGACTTCTTAAGGGTGTCAAAGTAATCGGCCATATGAGTTTTTGGAAAATGCTAGATCCCCCGCTGGGAGTCCCAGCCGGACTAGCACATATATTTTTATGTGTTTTTTTATAAAAAAAATTATAATATTATTAAAAAATATTTTTTTAATCATGAAGTAAAATAAAAAATTATAAAAAAATATTTTTTTATTTTACTTAATGGTTAAGAAAGTATTTTTTAATGATTTTTTTTTTTTTTACTTTCTAATTAAGAAAGTGTTTTTTAATAATAATCTAAATATTTAAAAGTGTTAAAAAAATTATATAAAAAAAAAAAAACTTTAAAAAAACACATTACACCCCAACGGGACTCCGGATGTAGCATCACCCATTAATTTTTATAGTCCTATTTTGATCTTTTTTATGATGATTTCTAGGAGCAGAGAAAACCACATCATGAATCAAACCATTGAATATGATTGTTTTGAGATGTCATATTCTAGTTTATATCTGAATATGGTATAGCATTATTTCATTTTATTCCAGTTATCTCATCCAGTATTAGTCTATTCATTTGATTTCAATTATCTGGTCTACAATTATTTACTTGCATTAATTATTCAATTATTTACACTTATTACTTCCGCGCGTTCCTTCTGGTATCAAAGATATATATATATATATACACACTTTATCGCTATGAACGTTTTCTCTCTCTCTTTTTTATTTATTTATTTTTTATTGTGTGGAAAGTTTGTATTTAGCTTGTCAGTTAAGTATCCTCTAACAAGAGCTACAAAGCTGGAGCGTTGGTTCGAATTTACTGAAGCAAGAGATCCACAACCTCGTGTGCTAGCTTTCAAGATATTGCGAAGGGACTGGGCTTATAGTTGCGGATAAGAGTCGGGCTTTGCCAATGGTTGACTCGGCAATCTAAGCTGATTTGGAAGAAAAAGAAGAAGTTTTGTTGGCTTGCTTCAAGCTAGGATATAATTGTTGTTGTCTAGATGACTAACATAACAGAATGGTGAATTGAGTTGTATTTAAAAATTCACAATTATAAATTAAATACACAATATAAAATATATTTAAAATACGAAGCAACAATAAATATAAAGAGTAAGAGTAAGAGGAAGCAAACTAAGTATTTTAACGAGGTTCAGCCCCATTGCCTACGTCCTCACCTTAAGCTACCTCTTGATGATTCCCAAATTTACTATTCAATCTCTTTCAGGTGGAGATAGAAACCTATTACACCTTTGAGCAGTACCGCTACAAAGAATTCATGTAGAACACTCTACACTTGCAATCACTTTACACGTGGTGATTCAATATCTATTTCATGTGTAGAACACCTTCTACACACGCAAGAGTTATACACACCATTTTATTGATACAAGAGCTGATAGTGAGTATGTTATCAGAAAACACTCATCAATGAGTGAAATAAGAATAATACAGTTGAAATTATATCTCCTTCAAAATGAACAAGGGTTAAAGCTCAATGCTTAGAGAAGACATATTGAAAGTTTTGAATTAATGTTATATGCCCTTGTTATTGTATGTACTGTTCTGAATTTGAAGAACTCAAATGAGTTATTTATAGGCATATGAGACTTCATTTTCAAATTTGAAAATATTCATATGTCAAAAGGAACATCACTCACTTTTCAAATTTTCAAATAAAAGTTTCTCTTTTTTGCAATTGTCAAAGACAACATCATTCACTTTTCAAAATTTTCAAACCTAATCTTTTACTTTTCACATATGACAAAATGAGCATGATTTACTTTTCAAAATTTTTAAACAAAATTATATTCCTTTTGCATATATCGAAAAGAACATCAATCATTTTTTAAATTTTTCAAACTTAATTTTATCTTTTACTTTTCACATATGACAAAAGGATCACTATTTACTTTTTAAAATTTTCAAATAAAATCATCTACCTTTTGCATATGTAAAAAAGACTATCAATCACTTTTCAAGATTTTCAAATCTAATCTTTTACTTTTCGCATATGACAAAATGAGCACTATTTACTTTTCAAAATTTTCAAACAAAATTATTTACCTTTTGCGTATGTCAAAAAGAGCATCAATCACTTTTGAAAAGTTTCAAACAAAACATGCACATGTAAAATATGACAATTAATCATCTTACAAAAATTCAAATTTCAAACTTTTAATATTCAAATATGCCATGCACATGTGAAAATGCAATTTGATGCTTTATGAGAAAATCTTAATTTTGAACCTTAATCCAATTTCGAATTTTATCAAGAGATGTACAAAATTACTCTAAGAGCTTTATTTGTAAACTTGGTCCTTTTCTTGCCCATACTTGATTCATTGATATGCTTGGCTCTATTGTGTTACAATTTGAGCTTGAAATTCCTTTATGCTTGAATTCATTTGTTATCATCAAAATTTATATGTAGATATATAATTATATGAAACTTGAAACCTTGGGTTAAAAAATCTCACTCTTTTTATGATGACAAATATTTAGTCGAATTTTGAAACCTGTAATAATACTTAAGCTCCCCCTAAGAATGTGCGTTAGTTTTTCAAGCAATTGATAAACATTATTCCAAGCATATATAACAAGTTTAACAATTCAAATAATGTAATTTTAAAATAAAGCATAGGAAAAAACATATTAATTTTCTAGTCTAAAACTTCTCCCCCTTTTTGGCATCATTAAAAAGGAACCGCAGTAAGCAATGCCAATGGACTGCTTAAAATGGTGCGTTTGTAGAGAGCTAAATAATTGGAGCTTCCCGAGTCCCAACAAATGCTGCAAAGCCTTGAGCCGCCTGGGTCCCGACAAGTACTGCAAAGTCTTGAGCCGCTCGTGTTCTGACAAGTGCTGCAAAACCTAGGCCTAGCTCTATGAATATAGTGCGGAAAGAGATTCAAATTTGCTTAATGTTGTTGACAAATGAGATTTTGCAAAGATTTGAAAGTTCTGGGTTTCTATTTAAAAATACCATATTCTCCCATCGAATACTCACGTAAAAAAAATTTATCACATTGCTCCTTGTCCTAATTTCTGTTTATCTAGAACGATAGTATGGCCGATCAGCTTTCTTCCATTAATGTTTCAGATTTGAATCAGGAATCTCTTTACGCCTCAACCACTAATTTTCTCTCCTGAAGCCGTCAACAATAGGGGTGTAACAGGTCCGGTTTTAGACACAATTTAGGACCGAACCGATATGTATCGGTTTTGTATTTTTCAAAACCAATTACGCTCCAGTTACCCTCCTAAACCGGTACTTTCAGTTTAATTTTTTATGATAAAATATAATAAAGTGTTACTTTTTTATAATAAAATGTTATTAATTTAAAATTGTATCTACCGAAACAATCTGCAGATCGATCGGCTTTGAAATTACTTTTCTGTTAACTAAATTAAATTATTAAGAAGGAGGCTTTATGATTCAAAGAGGCACACCTACGGGCCAGAGATCAGACTAAAATGTATTTTTACTTGATATTAATTTTCTATTTATTTAATAATTTCCTCAGCATGAGTAGTACTAGAAGTGGCCTTTATTAAGTAAAAAAATCCACAATATATATTCGAGTGTGAAGTTCAAGAATCGAGAGATCAACTGAAAGTTAGAAATTTAGAACAATCTTTGTCAAGTCCTTTGCAGATGTTGAGAGGAAAAGTCTTTGCTTATATAATAATAAGCATTGGGTGACTTCTAAAACTCCTGTTTGGATGTTAAGTTGAGTTAAAATGGATTGAGTTCTTTATGAATAGTAGTGAGTTAAGATGGTAGAATGAGTTTTGTGGAGCCCACCTAAGATGCATTAATATGTGTTTAGATCATGTTAAGATGAGTTTAGATGTATTTATAGAAAGTTGAAAAAATTTGTGGGTCTCGCATATAAGGAGGTGTTGAGTTGAAAAAGATTGTGGGTTTCACGTGTAAAGAAGTTTTGAGTTGAGATGAATTTAGTGATTTAAGAGTTTAGTGTTTGGATATTAGACTCAGCTTAAAATTAGACTGAACTGAGTTGATTTCAATTGAGTCTAACTTCAAAACGGAGCCTTAAGGGTGTCAAAGTATTAATCTTTCAAACGGAGCTTTAGGGTAGAGGGAACCTAAGGTTTCAATCTTGAATGAAAAATACAACTCCATCCAAGGATGCTGTAAAATTAAACTAAAAAATTAACGTGGCTTAGTATGCTATACAACATATTTACTTTGTAGTAAAAAGAACTTTACAATTTATTTATACATTTATTTTTATAAAATCCTTTTATAAATAAATTAGTATTTCTCTTTCCCGTTGTGAAATTGTTGGAGAAGACACATAGACAATAAAATATTTCACATTTGATGCAGATTCAAGCTGATGTAAAGAAATATGACATTCTTTTTTTATTGCGGATACTTACTCTCTGTTTCTTATATTTCCCTATATGTGTGCATATCTTGATTTGTATCCTAATACTATAGGGATGATGCATATTCTTAAGTAATTTGTGGATTAGGAAGGCTAGGCACAATGTTTGGGTGCGACAAGTACAACATAAAACCAGATTGCCTTGTGTCCCTTGCAAGGGTAAAGTTGGGATATACTTAAACTCAGAGATAGATCCTCAAATCCTGGTAGTTATGTATTGAATTTCCCAGGCCCTTTCTTATGCATTTATGCCCATTGGAGCTACACTTGGGAGGCCCGAGGTACAGTTTATTGAACGTCACTCCTGAGTAAGTTTCTCAAGCCGATGCAACTGAAGCGCTTAAGATCTTCAAAGTTTTACTTCATAGTTTAGTTTACATATATTTCATTGGAAGAAGTACCGTCAAACATGGACTAAATAGGACCTGATGGAGTTGCATCTTGTACATGCAAATATGCAATGACATATACCAAAATATTTATGTCTGTATATTACGCATGATCAACACAAAGATTATATATTATGACTATCATTGAGTGAAAGCTATCTAACTTCTTTGTAGAGAAGGAAAGATTGTTGATCAAGTAAAGAGCATTTCCCCGAAGTTTCAAGATGGTTTAAAAGAATTCTCAGACAGCATGCCGGCCCCATAATTGGGGAGGTACATATTGTGTCTAGAGTTTTTAATTTTTTGATTAATGTGTAAACTTGAGAGAATTAATATGTATTATTCATCTGATTATGTTATTCATCTGATTATGCAGATTCAGGGAACTTGATTGATTCTTGGAATAGAGTTTGCAGGCAACAAGGCGCCTAATAATCCATTCCCTCCTGAATGGGGGCAAGTTCCATCTTAATTTTGCTTCTTCAACTTTACTGTATGAATATATTTATTTATTGAGGGGAAAAATTGGTTAGATTACCTATAATTTCTTTCTTAAACTAGATCAGAACATCTTGTAGACCTAGGTTTTTTCTTCCTAATCTTTTCTATCTCTGAATCTTGTCTTCCTTTCTTGAGGGTTTGACAGTGAGAGAACGAAAAAGAAGTGAAAAAAAGCTTTAAGCCCAACGTCACACATCTAATGCACCACACCAAATTAAGCAATAGACCTTGTAATAGTAGATAAACATTCAAGCGATCAATGGTCACCTGAGCCTGATGGTCTTCTTTATAAACCAAGCTCTTATGTAGCTTATTTTTTTAGTTGTTCATGAAACTTGAAACTTTCTTTAATCTTTTGAGCATGAAGAAAATGGTCTAAATTTGTGAAGCCTATTACGCCAAGCTTTTGTTGCTTTTAGCATGTTGACAATTTTCATTTGCCAAGATTTAAAAGGTGGAAAAAGCCGAAGGTGGCTATTAAAGATCAATATACAGAGGAGTTGATTTCTTCTTTTGCTATTAACTCTAAACTGCAGTAAAAACCCAGAGGGTAATATAAATATGGAGAATATGTTTTAGTTCTTTGTTCTTTTTTCCCCCCCTCAGCGGAGATTAGATCCAAGAGCAGTTTGAGGAACCATTTTATTCGTATATAAAAATAGATGCTTATGAAACTGAAAATAAAATTTATGGACGTTTATGCTTTATACTACTATATATAAGATTACCTTTGTGAAATAATGAAAAGTGCAAATTGTGGAGCTTACAAGATGAAATTGAACAAACAATACAACACAAATCAAGGTGTAACATCACTTGATGATTAAGAAGAGACTAATAATGGTTGTGAATCAAAAGATGAGGTCATGAGTATACTATCCATACCTGACGTTGTTGATATAGAAACAACATCATATTCCTTGGATATTTCAGTTCTGACATCTTCAATCTCTTTGTATTTCTCTTGAAGGTTAGAAACTTTTGGCGACGTTGGGTTGGCCTCCAATTCCATTGCAACTTCTCTAATTGAAGGTCGTTCCTTTCCATTCAAGTTCAAGCATCTTTTTGCAAGGTTTGCAACCGCAGTGATTTTTTCTTTTTCTGCTTCCTTCAAAACTCGACTATCAAGGATGTCAAATAAATTGTTCTCTTCCATCGAGCTAACGAAAAATGCAGCTAAACTTTTGGTATCTCTAGTTTTTGATGACGAGATAGCTTTTTCTCCGGTCAAGAGCTCAGCTAGAATAACACCAAAACTATAAACGTCACTCTTATCTGTAAACTGGCTTGACCATAAATACTCAGGGTCTACATATCCAAAAGTTCCATGTACTAGTGTGCTTAGATGAGTTTGATCAATAGCAACAGATCTTGAAATTCCAAAATCAGCTACTTTCGCTCTATACTTCTCATCTAAGAGGATGTTTGTAGACTTAATGTCGCGATGGTAAATGGGTGAAGAAGCTGCTGAATGCAAGTAGAAAAGAGCCCATGCAACTTCTATAGCAATTCGTAAACGCATATCCCATGTTGGTGGAAACTCCTCATTTTGGTCATTGAGATATTGAGCAAGAGTTCCATTAGGAATGAATTCATAAACTAGAAGCGGAACTTCCGTCTCCAAACAACAGCCAAGTAGCTTAACCACATTCCTATGATTAATTTGTGAAAGAATCACGACTTCATTTATGAATTCTTGAAGTTTCTCTTCATCTATTACGTTGGACTTTTTTATTGCAACAATTCTTCCATCAGCCAACATACCTTTGTAAACAGTGCCTTGTCCACCATGCCCAATTATTCTATCCGCACTAAAACGATCAGTGGCCTTCTCCAATTCCTTTGAATTAAACAATTTGGTGTTCTCAACACTGTCTTTGTTGTTTGTAGATAGTTGTTGCTCTAGCAATAGTCCACCATTTCGTTTGAAGAACTTCTCCTTGCGTTTAACACTCCTCCTTTTCTTTATTGCTTTGTATGACCACCATCCCCCAAAAATCAGAAATAATACACCAAGGCTTGTGCTAACACCTATTTGACTCGATGAAATAGAAAGATATTACTCCTTGCACTTGTGCAAATGGTAAAATAATAAAATTTCTGATTAGAAAGACATTTCTATGAATGCTAGAATATTTCCAGACAAATTATGTTGTGCACAAAGCAGGTTAATTCACATAAAATTGAATTAGAAATACTCCAAAAAGATGGGGGCTGCATGGTAAGTTGGCTGTTAATGAATAATAATTAAACTGAAAAAAAAAATAAAGTTTTGGGGTTGGAGAACTATCTCTCTCTCTCTCTCTCTATATATATAATCGATTATACTCAACACTGTGAATATATAAATTAATAAATAATAAAATCTACCTCTTATGAGTTATGGCCATCAATTCATGATATGGTTCAAAGCTAACATAAATAACCTAAATTCTATGAGTTCTTCAAAAATGTGCTTATTAATTCCTGTTCTTTCTTTCCTTTTTTGTTAAATTTATTAAATGAATGGAATGAAAAGATCAAACTCCTGATCTGATGTATTTCACAACTAATATATTGCAAATCAAAGGACAAGCCAGAAGATATACCTATGATTATGAAAGGCTTGTTGTTCTTAGGAGGGACACAACGGTAATAACCTTCAGTATTTTCACAGCGTGTATCATTTGTACAATAGTTGAGGCGAGGGTCTACACATTCGTCAATATCTGCCATTGTAATGGAATGTGTTAAAAAAGAAATAATTACATAAAAATAATTTTATAAAATAATGTGTTAATTCAATAATTTATCAGATTATAAAATTATTTTTATTATAAAATAGATACAATGAATCACGTGATCCATGCCATGTCAATAAAAAGAAAGACATGAATTAATTGGAGATTCGTCCAAAAGCAGCCATTTTGCGCGACTCATGCATGTGGGTTGGACAGATTGAGTACTCCCAAGTCCCAGGTTTTCAACTTAATTACATGTACTGCATCCAATTAAGCGTGTATATATAATCGCGCAATTACTAGTACTTCCATAACTTTGAGGGAAAAAAAAAATTTCGTAAATTGTTCAAATTTATCAGATTCAAGTAGAAGCGGAAAATCATTAAATTTGAAAAAAATAAAAAAAGATTATAATCTAACTTTGAGAGAGGGCTTGCCTCCTCATGATAAAAGGGGTTACAATGATTAGATCTGAAAAATCTTTACACAAAATAAGTACAGGTATCTTTTGCAAGGTCATAAGGTTGTATATATATATACATATATATATATATGTATATATATATTTATATATGTATGATGGCTTGTTTTATGATGGCTGACGATACCTTACACATGACATGGGTTGAACGGTCAAGGTCTTGGCCACATTCGAAATCTAAGTACTCAAATATTATAAAAGAAAACTATGTATAAATACCTATATATATAATATACATATATATATTTATATATCTGTAATCTTTAATTCTCTATTGTCCTTTGATCAGTCTCTTTTTTGTTTTTCGATCGTGTTCTTTTCTACTAATTTCTGTTTTCCATGCACGACTTTTCTCCATTTTTTAACTTATTTTATCATTTTTCAATTTACGTTGAACATATATAAGGGTTTTTTTCAATAATAGTATAAATAGTAAACATATAAAGTATTTTACCGATGTGATAGTAACATTTCATAAAAAATACAGACTTTTTTTTTTTTAATTATGAGTTTTCCATTTAATTTGAATTTCAATTAATTTTTCAAAACTGCTGATCTCTATTTAAAATATAATTGTAAAAATATTTGTAAAAAGATGTTGTGTATGTACGTACGTATAAAACAACTGTACAAACTTTGTTCATAGGAGAGAGAAAACAAATAATCTTAATTATATTTACAAGCCAATAAGATGAAAGACATACTTTCTAGCTTACACAACATGATTTAATTTGCAATAAAACTCATTTTTCAATTTCGTTCACAAATCATAAATATATATATATATATATATATATATATATATCACGCTAACGGTGTAAAGTATCAATCAAAAAGTAACTATATATGCTTATAAAATTTGTTTTACACTTTTCTATGTTGACTTGTAACTAAAAAAACTTCAAGAACTAAATAATGGAGTAAATAGGTTAATACGAACGAGAAACTTACCTCGACATCCTCCAAGAAGATAGGGATTTCCTTCGTAGCCATAATCGCACAAGCACTTACGAGTATATTCTCGCGGCTCTCGCCAGCTCAGGCTATTCCCAAGAGTAGGATTACTACTCAGATAACAGGAATAGGTTGAGTTCTTGTATTCCGTTGCCGTCGAGTTTTTCCATATGGGAAGAGAATAGAAAGAAGTATTGTCTATCCCCCATACCAATACCACTGGAACAGACATGTTTGGATTCGGCTCTGTGAAATTGTTCTCAAGCCAATCTTGGTCAACCAAAAATGCATAGCTGCAGTACTCACTACTACTTTTCGACTCTATAGTTGTAGTGAATGCATAGATATTAGAAGGGATTGTTGTTTGGCAACAATTTGTGGCGTTGCAACGACTTCCATTTGTGAATGGACTTCTGTCACACGGGGATTTGCACCCACCATATGAAATCGAGTCATCGAACCACATGGAGGCAGAGTTGTTGCAACCCATGGCAACGAAGTTGTTGTTGTAGTAGGAGAAGGCAAAAGGACTTTTCTTTAACTTCATATTCTTTGTGCTGTGCGTGCCATCGGTACAGCTCGAAAATATGGGATAGCTGACGCGAGCTGCGGTTGCATCTATGTCAATCTCAAGCACCTCCAGGTCGATCCTCTTCAAAAAGGGTACTTTTGGCAATCCCAGATCATTATAAGAGTCCTTTCTGCAGACTATTTCAAACCAATCTCCGACGTAGCAACCTTTTCCGATTCCAAAAGGGTATGGAATGCTAACGTTATTTCCACAGTCTTCTGGACATGAACTGCTTATTACGTTCGATGCTCGCGCAAATGCATTGACTGAGAACATCATGACTAACACAAGCATCCGAAACATTAGTGCCATTTGCAATGCCATAGATCTCTTTCTATGATGATTATGATCAATTATTAAGGCCAAAGCCTCTGATCGGTTTATATTATACTATTTTCTTCAGATATTTCAAAGCTGGAAGTTGCCTTGAAGGCCCAAGTTAGTATGAATTTCAAAGCAGGAAGTTGCCTTGAAGGCCAAAGTTAGTATGAAAGAAAGTTCTCAGATACAGGGGAAAAAGTAAGACCTCGTGATCAAATTCAGACTATGTTTGTCCAAATAATTTCTATGAAAGTTACATAAGCTGTCGGAAAAGTCAGTTTCAAATTACTGGTCAGAGAAAAGAAACAAAATAGTTCCAAAATAGTTATTGCTAAACTTAGAATGGTTTGGCCTGAAATCTGAAAAAGTTGTATTCATATTTTTTTGTGTTTTGCTTAGAAATTTGAGGAACTTAAAGATTTGAAATCAAAAAGAATATTTTACGTTTGAGTGATACTTAAAAATAAAATATTTGAAAAGACATGATCAGAATAATTATAATGCACATAAACAAGAGCTAATATCACTCGATCGGTCCACTCCTTGTAATAAAAAAATGGAATTTGACAAATTGAAGGATCGGCCATCTACTGCTTGATTGATGTCGAAATATCTAAACCTTCGCTTCCCTTCAGTCATTATATATCAACCGTTTAAGATCTATATATATATATAGATATATATATATCAACCGTTTAATATTGTTATGTAAGAAATTCACTTAGATAAACACTCGTCGGACTTGGCCTACATGATATATACCTTGAATTTGAGAGTCCCAATTAGGCCACATGTAGGTCGCGCGCCTTATATATCCTCTCCTCTCATACCTGATCTCTAATGTTATACTTATCATGACTCAAGTTGCAATATTGAATTAACGACCCAGTGTATTATTAATACGTACAAATGATTCCAGGAAAGTTTAATTAAGTCATTATATTTGGCTTTAAACTCCAAAGTGAGTAGTTAAGAGATTGTTAATTACGATCATTACAAAACTATCACCGGAAGATCAAGTCAATGAATTTAGAGAATCATTAGTTCCCAGCAGCCCAAGAAAATAAACGAATTAAAGTTCGTAATTTGAGAGTTGATGTTTGATGGAAAACAAAGTATACCGGTTTATAATTTAGAATTTCATGTCATAGCATTAATTGCCTGCCAAGAAAAAGAGGTAGGCATGTTTATCCGGGCAGATTTTTTCTCAATTTGAATGTTTGAATGTATTTTTTTTTAATTCATTTCTAGCAACTAAATAGACAGAAATTCAAAAGAAAAATACAAATTATGTATTTTATGGTTTTTATTTTTTTGCACTCACGTCTATATATCATTTTCACTTTCAACCTGAATGGAAGATTCCTTTCTGGACTATATATAGATATTGAATATTCTTTACCGTATAGCCAACACTTTCCAACTTTAAGGAGGTTTCAATTTTTCCAACTCATGGACTTTGACCCTGTAAAGGAAAATGAATGTATTGGGTGTTAACGTCAAAAATTGCACAACAGACCGGAAATGAAAAAAGAGTCATTCCCGATCCACGTTGGTGATTCGAGCTTCGATATGGTGTTTTGCAGGTTCATCCATGAAATAAATAATAAATAAGCAAATAAAAGTAAATAACGGGAGACATAGGAATTTACGTAGTCTGGCATAAAAACCTATGTTCACGGGTTGTTGGGGGCAAAATCCACTATATCAGGTGATAATTTTACAATGTCTCGTAACCTCACATATCGCTTAATACAGAGAGAGAATTTAGTCTCAAGAGAGTCCCTCTAGAGAATTGGTGGCGCCGTCTGTGAGATCTACTTTTTCTCTATACCGGAATTGGGAGAAGGATATTCTCCAACTCATGGGATCATCTACAAAAGTTCAGATTCCTTGGTTCGTGAGATCGTCTCCAAAAAATAAACAGATTAACCATTACTGCTACATGCTTTATAATAAGTGAGGCACTTTTCTTTTCTTGCCTATGATGCTCCATTATTCTTCCATTTTACAGGATCTGGCAAAGGAACTTTTAGAAACTTTTACGGCAACAAAAATGGGAAAAGCCTTCTTTGTAAACAGTGGATCAGAAGCCAATGATACTCAGGTTTGCTTTGTTTACGGAAGCATCTGACATGGAGTTGTGGGGAGAGTAATTAAATAAATCAATCATATCTCAAGTTCTAATATTCTCAAAGTCTGTAATAACAAAGATATAGATGTCACTCTCTAGCAAGATATCATTCATGCATGTTATCTATAATTCTCAAGAAAAATTTATCAGTAAATGTAAAATACAAGAAGAAAAGAAAATGATAGATATATTAACATGTGAATTTTTTCTTGTAGGTGAAGCTGGTTTGGTATTATAATAATGCACTTGGAAGACCAAATAAAAAGAAATTTATAGCTCGAGAGAAGTCGTATGTTGAGCACTCAATTGATGTGTTGTTCTTTATATTCTCTTGACATTGTGCCCCAAGTAGCTTATGCTTCCATGAATTATGACAGGTATCATGGTTCAACTTTGATATCAGCTAGTCTTTCTGGGTAGGCTTACATACAGAAATATTTTTTCAGTTTGAGACATTTTTGTACTCATGCAAATTCTCATAGTCCTTTTACTGGAGGATATTTTCACCGCCTTCCCGCTTTGCATCAAAAATTTGAGTATTGCATACTGATTGCCAGGTTATCACCACATCTGATGCCTAGGATTTTCTTGTTATCATTTTTGGATGTCATTTAAATTAGGAATATGAATGCATATTCCAGGTGAAACAGAGGAGGACTTCTCAACCAGATTAGCCAATAATTTGGAGAATCTTATCCTCAAAGAAGGACCAGAGACGGTAACTAACTTATTTAAAAGCATTAAACTTTTTGAGGAAATGATTCTACCACTGTAATGATTGTCTTTTGTTGCTGAATTTATATGGTTGCTCATTTCAGATTCCTACTTTCCTTGCTGAACCGAACCTGTCATGGGGGCAGGAGGCGTCATACTCAGAGTCACTACCCTTCAAGGGGCATTTAAATAAATGCTTGAATGGCACATATTAAAATCAACACATTTTCAAGGAAATCCTTCCAGTATATAATGACCATACAGATGGTTTCTGAATGGCATACTTAGGAAATCCTGTAGAAACACCCATTACTCCCCATAAAAGGCCTCATAAGAGGAGTGAGGTAATTCCTTATAAAGCCCAGGATGAGTTTGTTCCTAAGCCATGTGGGACTTCCCAATACGCCCCCTCACGTGTGGGCCGGTATTTTCGGTACCATCATCGTGGGTAGGTCGCAGGAACCCATCATTGGTCATAGGTTAGCCCGCTCTGATACCATGTAGAAACACCCATTACTCCCCATAAAAGGCCTCATAGGAGGAGTGAGGTAATTCCTTATAAAGCCCAGGATGAGTTTGTTCCTAAGTCATGTGGGACTTCCCAATAAATCCAACATTCCATGCAACCTTAGTTATTGAACCTGAGCCAGCCCGGGGTTTGAATTGACTATGAAGTAAACTTAACTGACTCACTGAGTTTTGATTATGCGTTATTATGCTTTGAATACCAAAAAGACCCCTCTTTCCCCTCATGAAATTGTTGGAGAAGACACATTAGACAATAAAATGCTTCATATTTGATGCAGATTCAAGCTGTTGTAAAGAAATATGACATTCTTTTTATTGCTGATGAGGTACTACTCTCTGTTTCTAATATTACCATATACGTGTGCAAATCTTAATTTGTTTCATAGTATTATAAGCCCTGATTTGTTCATATATGTTTATCTTAGGTGATTTGTGGATTTGGAAAGCTGGGCACAATGTTTGGGTGCGACAAGTACAACATAAAACCAGACCTTGTGTCCCTTGCAAAGGTAAAGTTGGGATATAATTAAACTCAGAGACAGATCCTCAAATCCTGGCACAAAGCACAGTTTTCAATATTATGAATTGAATTTTCGAGGCCCTTTCTTTTGCATATATGCCTATTGGAGCTGTACTTGTGAGGCCCGAAGTATCCGAAGTCATACATTCTCAAAGCAACAAACTCGGCATATTGAACACTCCTGAGCAAGTCTCTCAAATTGATGATTATTTAGTATCAGAACTCATACCTGCAATTGTTGATGTAGAAACATCATACTGATCGAACATTTCATTCTTGATGACGACCTCTTCAAAGTTTTGATGAAGGTTAGAGGCTTTTCGTGAGATTTGAAGTACTGCCATCAACTCTTTTGCGACCTCTTTCATCGTAGGTCGTTTCTTTCGATTCAAGTTCAAGCACCTTTTCACAAGGTTGGCGACTGCAATAATCTCTTCTTTCTTAGCTTCCTTCAAAACTCAATTATCAAGAATATCAAACAAATTGTTTTCTTCCATTGAATTATGAAATATGTGGCTAAACTTTTGGTTTCTAGCGACCCATATCTCATCCTCGAAAAAACAAGTCATTAATTGGAAGGCATCCTCAGAAAATATGCTTATAGTTGTCATCAAATTGGACAATCAGGTCTCAAAGATTTCATGCCATCATTGGAGCCATATGCTAAGATATTTAGAGAAGGAAACATATGTAATGGTAACTACAAATAATTAGCACAAAACAAGAGAAAACTTCAGGACCAACCAAATATAAGCGAAAATTTTAATGAAGGAAGAATGGAAGGGAGCACAGACAATTGTCCATACAAGAAGCAAACCTTAAATTGGATGTGAAAATTCCAGGAGAAAGAAGGGGTTTCCCAAGTGAAAGATAGGCACTCAAGCACTACAATGCAACACGAAGAATCCTCGTAGAGGCAGGTATTGGCGTTTGCTCAATCCATATTTAGGATCTCACGAGCCCAATATAGAATCACTGACTAAGAAGCACCAATTCCAGAAATTGGGAGACAAATCAGGAAGAATTCATCATTTTTCAGTCTTGGCAAGGTAAATGAGAAGCACTAATAGCATATAAGCGACTAGGATATTCTTCTATCACTAAAGCCAATATTTCACCAATTCTAGATTCAATCAAGAAAAGAGATCACTCATCTGCTGACTCAAACTATAAATAATCAATTATCTAATTCACGCGGACGTCAAAATTCATAGCTTTAAACTTTTTCTTGAATCTTAAACTGCTATGAAATACATACAAGATATATACGTGTACACACAGAGGACTAAACTCAACTAGAGCAAATAGCTGCGTTAACCCCCGCTAATCAGAGATTTTTGTTCTTTGCAAAAACCCAGATTGACCAGAGAATGAGCTAAATCTGACCTAGCGCTGATTTTCCAATTTAAAAAAAAAAAAAAAAAGCAGTCCAAGAACAAAAAGATCGAATAAAAAAGCATCCTTTTCATGTTCAATGTTTATAACTAAGGGAAAATAAAGTGCTCTTTCGATTCCAAAAATGACAAATTATCCTACATTTCCACGGGAGCGAAACAAAGCTCGAAACAAACAAGAAAACAAATAAATTACAATTTCAAATCGAAGCAGCAGCAATGAAGAACCAGAAATTGGAACCGAGTGCACGAAAAGGCAAATCCGGAGAGAGGGAGAAATCAAAGAGGGCAGAATAACAAGCAACCAAACGACACCTCACGGATCGAGGCATTGAAGACTTGAATTTAGAGCTACATTTCAACCATGCACGAGTAAGCAGATCCGAAAGGGCAGAGAAAGAAGCAGAGTGGGGCAAATGTGGGAAAACAACTCCCGGTTTTGGTCCGATCTGTGAAAGGACGGAGTCTCTGCCTCCGATCTCAGACTCTCAGGTTTCTGCTGCTTTCAAGCTTAGGCCTTGGGCCTTGTGGACGATGGTCCTCTCTCTTGTTATCGATCTGTGAGTGTGTGTGAATGTGTCTGTCTATCTCGTAAGTGCGCTCCTGTGACACGAGGAGCTGTGGCTAGGGGACACGAGCTGCCAAGAGCTGCGGGAAAGGAGATAGAGTTGCCCAGAGCTACGAGAAAGGATACTTGATCATCGGAAGCTTACTGTTCAGATGGCTTGCGTAGCAATTAGACTTGATTTATTAAAAAATTAAAAAAGATTTAAAACACAAACACAAAAGGTGTAGAGAAAACTTAAGGTTTTAATCTTGAATGAAAATGCTATTCCATCAAAGGTTTTAATCTTTATTTGTATTCTAATATTATAAGACCTGATTTGTTCATATATGTTTTAATCTTAGGTAATTGGTGGATTTTGAAGGCTGGGCACAATGTTTGGGTGCGACAAGTACAACACAAAACCAGACCTAGCTTGTGTCCCTTGCAAAGGTAAAGTTGGGATATAATTAAACTCAGAGATAGATCCTCAAATCCCAGGCCCTTTCTTCTGCATATATGCCCATTGGAAGTCCCCTAATGATCCATTCCCTCCTGAATGGGGCAAGTTCCATCTTAATTTTCTGTCTTAAAGTTTACTGCATGTAGGGGTGTAACCGGTCCGGTCCGGTCCGGTTTTTGGCAAAATCTTGGACCGAACCGGTATGACCGGTTTTGTATTTTTCAAAACCGATTACGCCCTGGTTAACCTTATAAACCGGTACTTCCGGTTTCCGGTCCGGTTTTCCGGTTTCATTTGAAGGATCCATCTATAGTAACAAAAAGAAAATTAATAAAAGCAGTTATAACTATATATATGTGGGGTAAGCAGCTACCCAATTTCTCAATGTATAAAAGTAGCAATAAATTTATTTAAAGGATTAATGTAAGCCCTATAGCCCCTATCAATGTAATTTAAAAAACTCAATCACTAAACATTAAACACAATTTCATAAAACCCAAACACAAAACCCAATCAAAGTAAATTTCGGATTCAACAAACCCTAATGGCTAATATCAGTGTATCACAGACTCACAAATATCATCTATCATAGATTCATAATTTCAAAGCAATTTCACAAACCCAATCACAAAATCCTAATATCACAAACACAATAATAAACAAAATCACAAAAAATCCTAAATTTCGAATTCAAAAACCCTAATATCACAAATCACAAAACCCAATCACAAAAACCCTAATATCACAAAACCCAATCACAAAAATGCTAGTATGTAATTTCAAAAACAGAAAACAATAAAAATAAACAAACTTACCGTTACACGTTGATGGAGAATCGGAGACTTGGGCCTCGGCAGAGAGAGTTGAGAGAAGAGAGAGTGAGAGAAGGCTCGAGAGTGATAGACGAGAGAGTGAGAGAAGGGAGAGCTGAGAGTGAGAGCAGGGAGAGTGAGAACTGAGAAGTTAGAACCGGGGCAGGGACTGGGAGAGAAAACAAAATCACAGAGTTGAAACTTGAGGTTGGGGACTCGGGGAGTGAGGACGACTGGACGAGAGACTGAGAGAGTGAGCGGCGTCAGCGTGTGAAATGTGAATCCTAGGGTAGACTTTTAGTAACTTAGGAAAACGGCGCCGTTTGGGTTTAGTTATAGGAAATTAATAATATATAATAATATTAGTATAGTTATATTATACATTAGTATAATAATAATAATAGTATAAATGATAGTTAAATTTTTTTAAATTTGTAATACATTTAATATAATATTAGTATAGTTATATACTTATATATTAGTATTAGTTATAGTGATTTAGTATAACTATAATCTATATTAATAACTATAGTCTATATTAATAACTATAGCTATATAAATTATTAGACTATATAATAGTATTAATATTAGACTATTAGTATAGCTATATATTAGTATTAATTATAGTGATTTAGTGTAACTATGTTAGTATAAGTATAACTATAGTCTAGACTCTATATTAAACTATTAGTATTAGTTAAATAGTTATAGACTTATATATTACTATAGCTATATAAATTATTAGACTATATAATAGTATTAATATTAGACTATTAGTATAGCTATATATTAGTATTAATTATATTGATTTAGTGTAACTATGTTAGTATAAGTATAACTATAGTCTAGACTCTATATTAAACTATTAGTATTAGTTAAATAGTTATAGACTTATATATTAGTATAGGCTATAGCTATATAAATTATTAAACTATATAATAGTATTAATATTAGACTATTAGTATAGCTATATATTAGTATTAATTATAGTGATTTAGTGTAAGGGTAACTATGTTAGTATAAGTATAACTATAGTCTAGACTCTATATTAAACTATTAGTATTAGTTAAATAGTTATAGACTTATATATTAGTATAGTTATATAAATTATTAGACTATATAATAGTATTAATATTAGACTATTAGTATAGCTATATATTAGTATTAATTATAGTGATTTAGTATAGCTATATATATTAGTATAGCTATATATTAGTATTAATTATAAACTATATATTAGTATAGCTATATAATATATTGACATGAATATTTTATATGATATTATGTTAGATCTATTTTACAATAAAAATATTTTTATAATCTAATATAACATAGTAAGTTACGTCAGTTTGTTAAATTAATTAATTTATAGAATTTATTTATCACTAAAGCATTTCTCAAATTAAAAATTTGAGAAATTTAATACTTTCTACTTTCTACTTTCTATATAATTTATAAATTTATGGAAATTTGTTGCCTAGTGCCTATTATAAATTTATATAGTCTAGTATATTACAAATGTTGATATTTAAGAATTAAGATTAATATTTTATGTTATAATTGATTAAATTTTCATTTTTAAGATTAAACTTTTACTTTTTAATAATATTATCTTATATATAATTATATTAATAATAATATAATTTATTAATTATACATTATATATAAAACTTATATATATTAATATATAAAAAATATTTTTTTATAATTTTAATTTTTAATAAAACTTATATATAAAATATTAATTTATATATATATTTATAAACCGGTCCGGTCCGGTTCGGTCCGGTCCGGAAAATCCTAAAACCGGAACCGGACCGGTTTCGGCCGGTTTACGGAATTTAGAAACCGGTTCTGGACCGGACCGGTTCAAAACCAGTAAAACCGGTCCGGTCCAGTCCGGTTCGGACCGGTTTTCCGGTTTACCGGTTTAAATTTACACCCCTAACTGCATGAATATATTTATATACTGAGGGGATAAATTGGTTAGATTAAGGCTACATAATTACCTATAATTTCTTTCTTCAACTAGGTCAGTACATCTTGTAGATCTGCTTAAAGATTGTACTGCTGTGATTACTCGTTTATGATGGTCCTGACGAAATGATTGAATTTAATATATATTTGGTTGAGATAGACGAGCATATTGCTTAGGTTTTTCTTCCTAATCTTTTCTCTCTCAATCTTATACTTCTTGATGATATGTATTGCAGGATAGGCTCTTTTTTTGGAGCATAATGTGAGAAGCATGGAATGTTAGTACGTGTATCAGGAGATAACATAATGATGTCTCCTCCATTTATTATCTCCCCCAAAGAAATTGACGAGGTAGGCTAGAGAACAAATTCTCATCTTCTCAGAAGATCAATAAGAAATAAGGAAAGTCTTATGTATCTGCTTCACAATTTGATTTTGCCGGGGAAAAATGTTTTCTAGTGGATTATTTAGGGAGATATTGGAAGGAAGAATAGACTCGTGGGCATTAGAATTTATTTTACGTTTGCAATTATATTACTTCCGAGTAATTTCTTGAAATCAGATATTGCTATAGTTCTCTCACAAAACTATGTTATAACATGTGAGAATTTATCTTTAGTTTTATTTCTCTGCATCTTTTCCTAATCTGGTTCTTCAAATTTAGATTTAGTTGACTCAGCAGGCAACTAGAAAGATCATGCCCATGGCATGTGACCATAACATGGGGAGAGAGAGTTGCTAAGAGTTAGTTGCTTCACTCCTCTCATCAAAGTTATTTGATGATTTTTGTGGATTTGATTTAATTGGTCCAGATATCCTTGGTCTCTGGTGGGTTTAAAGCACCCTTGTCATTCTCGAGAAGTGAGGTCCATTTGGTGGAGTCAGTCTCTGGGGAAATTATATATTGGTGTTGGCTCTTTTAGCTGATTTGTGGTTTCTTGAGGGTTTGACCGTGAGAGAACGAAAAAGAAGTGAAAAAACTGCACAACACCAAATTAAGCAATAGACCTTGTAATGGTAGATAAACATTCAAGCGATCAATGGTCACCTGAGCTTGATGGTCTTCTTTATAAACCTAGATGTTATGTAGCTTATTCTTTTAGCTGTTCATGAAGCTTGAAACTTTCTTTGATCCTTTGAGCACGAAGAAAATGGTCTAAATTTGTGAAGCCTATTATGCCAAGGGTTTTGTTGCTTTTAGCAGGTTGAGAATCTTCATGATTTAAAAGGCGAAGAAAGCCGAAGGTGGCTATTAAAGATCAATATAAAGAGGAGTTGATTTTTTCTTTTTCTATTAACTCTAAACAGCAGTTGAAACCCAAAGGGTAATATAATATGGAGGATATGTTTTACTTCTTTGATCTTCTTTTTTTTTTTTATTCTCCCTCTCAGCTTGAGGAACCATTTTATTCGTGTATAAAAATAGATGCTTATGAAACTGAAAAGAAATTTAGTGGACGTTTATGCTTTATACTACCATATATAAGATTATCTTTGTGAAATAATGAAAACTGCAAATTATGGAGCTTACAAGATGAAATTGAACAAACAATACAACACAAATCAAGGTGTAACATCACTTGATGATTAAGAAGATACTAAAAATGGCTGTGAATCTAAAGATGAGGTCGTGAGTATACCATCCATACCTGATGTTGTTGATATAGAAACAACATCATATTCCTTGGATATTTCAGTTCTGACATCTTCAATCTCTCCATATTTCTCTTGAAGGTTAGAAACTTTTGGCGACATTTGGTTGGCCTCCAATTCCCTTGCAACTTCTCTCATTGTAGGTCGTTCCTTTCCATTCAAGTTCAAGCATCTTTTTGCAAGGTTTGCAACCGCAATGATTTTTTCTTTTTCTGCTTCCTTCAAAACTCGATTATCAAGGATGTCAAATAAATTGTTCTCTTCCATCGAACTAACGAAAAATGCAGCTAAACTTTTGGTGTCTCTGGTTCTTGATGATGAGATAGCTTTTTCTCCAGTCAAGAGCTCAGGAAGAACAACACCAAAACTATAAACGTCGCTCTTATCTGTAAACTGGCCTGACCAAAAATACTCAGGGTCTACATATCCAAAAGTTCCAAGTACTAGTGTGCTTAGATGAGTTTGATCGATAGCAACAGATCTTGAAATTCCAAAATCTGCTACTTTTGCTCTATACTTGTCATCTAAGAGGATGTTTGTAGACTTAATGTCGCGATGGTAAATTGGAGAAGAAGCTGCTGAATGCAAGTAGAAAAGAGCCCCTGCAGCTTCTATAGCAATTCCTAAACGCATATCCCATGTTGGTGGAAACTCCTCATTTTGGCCATTGAGATATTGGGCAAGAGTTCCATTAGGAATGAATTCATAAACTAGAAGCGGAACTTCTGTTTCCAAACAACAACCAAGCAGCTTAACCACATTCCTATGATTAATTTGTGAAAGAATCACAACTTCATTTACGAATTCTTGAAGTTTCTCTTCATCAATTACGTTGGACTTTTTTATTGCAACAATTCTTCCATCAGCCAACATACCTTTGTAAACAGTGCCTTGTCCACCGTGTCCAATTATTCTATCTGCACTAGAACGATCAGTGGCCTTCTCCAATTCCTTTGAATTATACAATTTGGTGTTCTCAACATTGTCTTTGTTTGTAGATAGTTGTTGCTCTAGCAGTAGTCCACCATTTCGTTTGAAGAACTTCTCCTTGCGTTTAATCCTCATCCTTTTCTTGATCATTTTGTATGACCACCATCCACCGAAAATCAGAAATAAGACACCAAGGCTCGCACTAGCACCTATATATTTGACTCAATGAAATAGAAAGATCACTCCTTGCAGTAGTACTAATGGTAAAATAATAAAATGGATGATTAGGAACATTGAGTAGTACTACATAGACATGATTAATTTCTATGAATCCTAGAATATTGCCGGATGAAGTAATATGTTGTGCCAAAAGCAGGTTCACATAAAATTGAATTAGAAGTACTCCAAAAGATGAATGATAATTAAATTGAAAAAAAAAATAGTTTCGGGTTGGAGAACTAATGATCTATATATTAATCTCAAGATCGATTATACTTGAGACAACTCTTTATCTAGACAATCAGTACTGGCAAATTAATTTTCTTAATTTAGAAGGTGATTGCACTTTGGAGACAATAAGAACTCTGTGGTAAGGGTAAAACATATGGAAATAATAATGTGTACAGCCTTATAGTGTAGGTACTTACAAGCCTCACATGCTCCCTTTTAAGAAGGTGGAAAAATCATGGGATCCACATGAAAAATTTATTTTTTATTGGTGGATCCCGCTTTTTTCAAATGAAGTATGCGTGATTTGCACACCATAAAATTGTATTTAACATTACTAAACAACAGATATATAACCTCTATTGATTAAAAGGTTACATAAAGAGGCTAAATTCTATGAGTTCTTTAAAAATGTGGCATAAGTATTTTTGAAAAAAAATGCAGTAAAGGTGTGAGAAACAATTATAAATCAGCAAGAACGAATCAAAAATACAATATGAGAATGGTTTACAAGTCATTTTTGTCTCAATTTTCCAAAAGAGGAATAAAAGAGAGCTTGGCATTGGACTAGCCAAATGCCAATGCATCTTCATACTTTGGCATTGGATCATTACCAATGCTTGGACCGAGTATTTACTGACTATATATGCATTAGCTATGCATATATATAACTTTAATATATAAACTGCATAGATATTGACTATCTAATTATATATATATATATATATTAATTAATTAAACTAACTTGATGAAATGATATGGGCATATCTCATTTTCACATATAAAAATGTCTATATTTTAGACATTCATTTAACCATCTTCGTTGAAATAAAATGGAAGATGTCAGCTTTCTTACGAATTAAATGGTAGTCTATATTGATCAGAAGAAAGTTGTTGAAATATTTATTATGGATGAGATAATGGATAAATAATATTCACTAAAAGAGGTAGGGTCTAGTTCTCAGGCTGCTTTTGGATACAGAAATCATCTCAACCCATCCCATCTCATCACATCATTATATTTTTTCATAATTTTCACAAAACATATAATAAATAATTCAACTTTTCCAAATCTCAAAATAATAATGATATTAAAAACTAATATTCTAACAATATTTTATTCAACTTATCTAAAACTATCTCATCTTATCTCATCTCACTATCCAAACGAGCTATTAGCATAATTAAGGTTATTTTTACTATTTATGAGAATGTGGCTTCAATTCGTCGATACAAGAGAAGGAAGACATACCTATGATTATGAAAAGCTTGGTGTTCTTAGCAGCGACACAACGGAATGAACCTTCTGTATTTTCACAGCGTGTATTTGTACAGTAGTTGAGGTCAAGGTCTGCACATTCGTCAATATCTGCCAATATTGTAATGGAATTTGTTAAAAAGAAGAATAATGCTACTATGCTTGTTCAATTTGTTCTCTCATTTTGACTATTCATGCATTTATTTATTTTTTTCTTAATAGTTAAGGAAGTAACTATTAGTGTATTTGTATTTTTTTTATTTTTAAAAATATTTAAATATGTTTAAAAAATACTTGAAATAAAAGGAAAAAAAGAAAAGAAAAGTGCAATTTGCACTAGGCGGCACAATGAGCCAGCACCTACAGGTAGCACCGCTCTAAAGAAAAATGCTACTCTTACTGACAGTTGGGTTCCGATTGGATCTCGACAATTTTTTTTTACTTAATGATTAAGTAAGTGTTTTTTAATAATATTGTGATTTAAAAAAAAATGTTTAAGACTATAAAAAAATGAATGGAAAAAAAGTTTTGTTAAAATATTTTCTTTTAAAAAAAAGAAGAGGAGACAATTCAAGATTCGTCCAAAAACAACCATTTTTAATATTGTTTCGCGTGACTCTTGCATGGTTGGATAGATTGAGTACTCCAAGTCCCAGGTTTTAATTTCATCTTAACATGTGCTTACAAGCTTGTAAATTAGCAACAAGTGCCATATCCTTGAGGGAAAAAAATCTTCTCATGGTGTTGTTTGAATTTTAGGTTCTCAAGTAAAAGAAAAAAAGTGATACTGGAAGGGATATTTGAGTCCCACAATTTTAGATAAAGTCAAGAAGGGACCTAGACTCCTAAGAAGAAGGGACTTAGACTCCAAAGAGAGAGATGATTCAAACTCCTAATAAGACTTAGACTTAGACTCCTAAAAGGAAAATGCTTCACAAGGTAAATTAAACTATATCACTCCAAGGTAATAACCTCTATAAATAGCTTACAAGAAGTAACAGAACTCAACTTGATTCACTTCTTCTTTACATACATTTACTCTCATATTGCTATACTGACTTTGGCATCGAAGACTCCACAGAGCAACCAATGCCACCCCTTTGTTCGTTGCAGGTGATCGATGGAGTTGGTGGTGTGAAACACGTCCTTAACAGTGACGCCATCTGTGGGATCCTCATAAATTTCAACGTGATTTTCACATGCCACCTAGTACGCGATCACATGCAAGCTGTCTTAATGTGACTCACAAGATGGTCCTCAAAAGCCATATTAGCTTTACTTTTCCCTAGCAAATCGGTTAGTTCAATCAATTGTTTCGTCAGTATCTTTTTGTAAAAAGAGGAAAAAGGAGGAGAGTGGTGCATCTATGCTTACAAGCCACGCCTAACGCAAAAAGATAAAAAATAAAAAAAATAAAAAAATAAATAAATGGGTGGAGTGCATGGCATGCATTGTGCACGTGACAGATTGTGCATGCCATGCACAGCGTATGTAATGGGGCACAACGTGCACTCAGTTTGTTCTTGGTGCAGATTGTGGGGCCGGCAACCACACATGACAGAAAGACCACGACGAAGGAGCCCCCCATCATAGCAGCGTGCTGTGCACGCCTTGCATAGTGTGGGCAGAGATCAACGATAAGCTGGAGGCCCACACACCGGTGTCCTTGAGCCAGTAGGGCGACCACCAGTCACCACCCAACCGCCGGCAGTTTCTGTCGCCGGTGGAGTGGTTCCTCAACACTGGAAGCCAATTGCGTGTGGCACAGCATGGGCGGAGGATGCATCTGCTGAAGGACCACCAAACCAGGTGTCCATGTGTCGACCAGCCCATCGCCGACTACCACCTAGCTCGCTGGCATACTCTGTTGCCGTCGAGGTGGTTCCCTCTCGTTGGCACGCGTAGATCCGAAGAAAGGAGGAAAATACCATGCACTTATGGCATGCCCATGCAGGTGCACAATGGGCACACGGACCATGGGGGCAAGTCGCCATGCACTTGATGACCCTCGTGACGGGCGGTGCGGCCACATCACATCCTTATCACAGAGGCTGGATATCCAGGTGAAACCAGCGGTAAACTCCAGCCCAACACCGATGATCGTACCTGCGACGAGTTCGGCTGTAAAGCTTCCTCATTGCTAGCCCCTCGCAAATGCAATGTTGACATTGAAGGTGCAAATACCACCACCGGCAAGGTGCTTAGAAATATCAAGGCGGCGCTGTTTGCAACGAGAAGCTTGTTCGACGTCGATTGTCTCTCGCACTGTTTTCTGAAACCAACACAGGGAGATCTAGCTTGTTCGTGATGGAATGGAGTCACCGTCAAAGGCAACTGGAGTACCGGGAAGAGCCACACCAAGATGGTCCTGAGCTGGTAGACCACCAGTAGTTGCCACCTGACCAGTCGCCAGGATCTGCCGCCAACAAGAAGGAACCTAAACACAGAATCTGCGTTGGCACACCACTGGAAGCCAAGAAGCGCACAAGGAAGACTCCGCCGGTCGACGGTGGGCAAACCACCGTGCTCCCAAAGGCCAATGGCAATCATTTACGCCTCCACCGAGCTCCCACAGAGGCGCGGATCAACGCCAGAAATCTGAGCATTCCCACGGTCCCTGCCACCCTAGTGGCAAGTAACGACCTCACCTAAAGGTACACGGCCTTTGGTAGTCAGCAATACTCCTGCCGAGCTTGCCACCCTTGTGGCGGACAACCAGAACACAACACCTCCAGAAGGCAACAAGCATGCAGTATGTTCAGGTTTCACGCCAGGACGACCAAAGTTCCCCACCAAGAAGCTCCTGGCCACACTCATCGACCTTGTACACACTGGAACATGGAGAACTTCCTCACCCACAAGTGCTCCTCGCCCATGACCGCGAGTAACCAGACCAACACCTCTCGGCGAGCAACAAAACTGATATCTCCACCATGCAACCAGACCCATCGCCCATGTATCACCAGCCTTCACTACACTTTAGCCGAATGGCTCAAGTTTACAAATCTCAAACTTGTAATTTGTATTACACTTACCTATTTTGCTTTTTGTGAGAACTTCCCTGGACGCAGTGCAAGCGAACGGGGGTGGAGGTTAGAAGACCATAGGACCCTCTCCAAAGTTCGCCATCGAACTGGTGTGGAGGTTAGAAGACCACACGATACTCTCCAAAGTTCACCAACGAATGGGCGTGGAGATCAGAAAGACCACACGACCTTCTCCAAAGTTCGTCAACGAATAGGCGTGGAGGTCGGAAAGACCACACGGCCCTCTCCAAACGAACTGGAGTGGAGGTCGCAAAGACCACACGACACTCTCCAAACGAACTGGTGTAAAGGTGGCAAAGACCACACGACCCTCTCCAAACGAACTGGCGTGGAGGTCGTAAAGACCACACAACCCTCTCCGAGGTCGCAAAGACCACATGACCCTCTCCAAACGAACTGGCGTGGAGGTCGAAAAGACCACACAACCCTCTCCAAATGAACTGATGTGGAGGTCGAAAAGACCACACGACCCTCTCCAAACGAACGGGTGTGGAGGTCAGAAGACCACACAATCCTCTCCAAAGTTAGCCACCAAAAGCAGAGTTACACACTCGCGGTGCAAGTCAACAGGCGGGAAAGGTCAGGGACCTCTCTCTTGGACAGCAGTACAAGCACAACATATTCTCTAGCAAACGCCAAGTGTTTATACTCATGCCACAACCGCCTCGAGTGGGTTACCTTTGGGAACTAGCCACCAGGCTCTACAATCACCTCGAGCGTGTTACCTTCTGGAACGAGCCACCAGGCTCTACAACCGCCTCGAGCGGGTTACCTTCGGGAACGGGCCGACTGGCTCAGCAGCCACCTAAGATGGATCTAGGGTGTCGACGGGCTCCCTGATCACTTAAGAGTGGGTTACTACCAGTGAACACCAACAACAATTTACACCAAGGGGCAGGAAATCCACTACTACCAACAAAAGCAAAAATGATCACAAAAATACACACCAAAAACCAATAAACAAAAACAGTCACTCTACGCCGACAATAAACAATCTTTTAGGCAAACATTCACACAAATACACAAACTTTTACATCTACATCAAAACGGAAAAACGCCAACAAAAAATGACAACACGGGGTGAAATCCTCTAAGGCCATAGAAAACCAAAAAAGATCACCGAGCACAGCTACCAGAATTGCTTTTTTCTGCAGGTTACCTCCATCAGGGTTGACTTGAAGATTCCCAAGACAACCAAAAGGTCGAGCCACCAAAGGTTGAGCCTTGTTCACGGTACAACCAACTGTTAGCTAACCAAAAGGAAGTGAAGACACCCACACGTACTAACTAGCATGGATCCTCGGCAGGGTAGGGGAAAACAAAAGCAAGCAGGTGTCCACGAGTCAGCGAGGTAAAATGCAGATATAGAGAATGCAAAGTATTTAATTTCCCATGTGCCAGTACAAACAAAATTAGCGGGGTAACTGGAAGGGATATTTGAGCCTCCACAATTTTAGCTAAGAGATAAAGCAAGAAAGGACTCAGACTCCTAAGAAGAAGGGACTCCAGACTCGTAAGAGGGAGATGACTCAGACTCCTAATAAAAGATAGACTTAGACTCCTAAAAGGAAAATGCTTCTGAAGGTAAATTGAACTCTATCATTCCAATGAAATAACCTTTATAAATAGCCTACAAGAGGTAACAAAAGCTCAACTTGTTTCACTTCTTCTTTACATACATTTACTCTCGTATTGCTATATTGACTTTGGCATCAGAGACTTCATAAGGCAACCAGTGCCGCCCCTTTGTTCGTTGTAGGTAATCCGTGTGGTTGATGGTGTGAAACATGTCCTTAACAGATACATAGTATGAAAAACCTTATAATATTTATTGATGTCTGTATAAATATTTAGGACAATGCTAGAGTGCACACCTAATGTGCACCCCAAATATGCACACCAGTGCAAATGATTTTTTTTGTTTTTATTTTTTATTTTTTAAGTATTTTTAAACATCCTTATTAAGAAAAAATTTAAAAAATAAATTCACTAATAGTTCGTACTTTCTTAACCATTAAGAACAAATAAAAAATAAAAATATATTAGTGAACACATTTGATGAGTATATTTGAGAGTCGTACTATCATTTTCCAAATATTTAGGACAACATGGAATGAGTAATAGATATTATAGTACTAAGACCCACTTCCTATATTTCTCTACTACTTGAAGTCTGCATTAAGGTTAGAGAACAATTTGAGAAACTTTAATCCCACTTGGATAGAGGGCTTGCCTCCTCATAAAAGGGGTTATGATGATTAGATTTGAAAAATCTTTACACCAAATAAGTATAAATCGTTTGCAAAGTCAAGCTTATGATCATGAGTTCTTCTACGGATCATTATCCCTATATTATATAAAAAGATAAAAAATAAAAACAAGTGTATGGTATATAGATATATACGGTATAGGGATATTATAGTACTCTGTTTTCCAAGTACGATTTTTCCCCATTTTTTTAAACTTCTTTTATAATTTTCAATAATAGTATAAATCGTAAATTTAAGTATTTTACCGATGTGATAGTATCAAATTTGCATAAAAACACAGATCTTTTTTTAATTATGAGTTTTCCATTTAATCTAAATTTCCATTTTTTCATAACTGATCTGTTATATCTAAATTAACATAATTATAAAAATATTTGTACAAAGATCATGTTGTGTTTGTATATAAAAAGATACGCTTTCTAGCTACATAGTTACAGAATATGATTTAATTTGCAATAAAACTCTTTTTTTTTTTTTTTTAATTTCGTTCACAAATCATATATATATATATATATATCACGCTAATGGTGTAAAGTATCAATCAAAAAATAACTATGCTTATAAAATTGGTTTTACACTTTCGACTTGCAAATAAAAAAAACTTAATTGGAGAACTAAATAAATGGAGTAAATTAATATAGGTTGTTACTAAAGATAAATTTACCTTCACATCCTCCAAAAAGATAGGGATTTCCTCCGTAGCCATCCAGGCACCAGCACGACATAGTATTGTTTCGCCTAATCGTGCTATTCCCAATAGTAGGATAACTCTGATAACAGGAATAGGTTGACTTCTTGTATTCCCTTCCCGTCAAGTTTTTCAGTATGGGAAGAGAAAGGAAAGAAGTATTGTCATCCCCCATTCCAATACCACTGGAACAGACATGTTTGGATTCGGCTCTGTGAAATTGTTCTCAAACCAATCCTGGTCAACCAAAAATGCATAGTTGCAGTACTCACTACTACTGCCACTAATACTACTTTTCAGCTCTATAGTTGTATTGAATGCATGGAGATCAGAACGGATTGTAGTTTGGCAACAGTTTGTGGCGTTGCAATGACTTCCATTTATGAATGGAACTCTGTCACAAGGGGATTTGCACCCACCATATGAAATCTCATCGAACGAGGACCACATGGAGGCATAGTTGTTGCAACCCATGGCAACGAAGTTGTTGTAGGAGGAGAAGGCGAAAGGACTTTTCTCTAACACCAGATTCTTTGTGCTGTTCGTGACATTGGTACAGCTCGAAAATATGGGATAGCTGACGCGAACAGTGCCTTGGAAATCTATGTCAATCTCCAGCACCTCTAGGTCGAAGCTCTTCAAAAAGGGTACTTTTGGAAATCCCAGATCATTAGAAGAGTCATTTCTGCAGACTATTTCAAACCAATCTCCGACGTAGCAACCTTTTCCGATTCCAAAAGGGTATGGAATGCCAACGTTATTCCCACAGTCTTCTGGACATGAACTGCTTATTACACTCGAGGCTCGCGCGAATGCATTGACTGAGCACATGACTAACACAAGCATCCGAAATAGTAACATTTGCAATGCCATATAGATCTCTTTCTTTGATGATTATGATCAATTATTAAGGCCAAAGCCTCATATCGGTTTATATTGTACTACTTTCTTCAGATATTTCAAAGCTGGAAATTGCCTTGAAGGCCAAAGTTAGTATGAATTTCAAAGCTGGAAGTTGCCTTGAAGGCCAAAGTTAGTATGAAAGAAAGTTCTCAGATACAGGGGAAAAAGAAAGACCTCGTTATCAAATTCAGACTATGGTTATCCGAATAATTTCTATGGAAGTTACATAAGCTGTCGGAAAAGTCAGTTTCAAATTAAAGGTACTTACTGGTCAGAGAAAAGAAAAGAAAAACTTCCAAAATAATTAATGCTAAACTTAGAATGGTTTGGACCATTAGAATATCTCATAATACAAGTGAATGGGAGTTGAATAGTTTGTGAATAGTTTAAATATATTTTTTTAATATTATTTTTGGCCTGAAATCTTAAAAAGTTGTATTAATATTTTTTTGTGTTTTGTTTAGAAATTTGAGAAAGTTGTATTGATTAGGTAATGATTAGATAAAAAAATTTAAAAATTTAAAATAAAAAAATATTTTGTATTTGAATGATACATGATATACTTATGCACATAAACATGAGCTAATATCACTCTATCGGTCCACTCCTTATAAAAGAATCGAATTTGACAAATTGAAGGATCGGCCATCCACTGCTTGATTGATGTCCAAATATTGTTATATATATATATATATCCAACGTTTAATATTGTTAATTATTTAAGTAATTCACTTGATAAACCATCGTCGGACTTGGCCTACATATATACATTGGATTAAGGGTCCCAAGGCCACGTTTAGGTCGCGCGCCTATCCCCTCCTCTCATACCTGATCTCTATTAATGTTATACTTGTTTATCATAACTCAAGTTGCAATATATGTGCATGGTCGGCAGGTCGGCTCTAATGATTCCAGGAAAGTTTAATTAAGTCATTACATATAATTTGGCTTTAAACTCCAAATTAAGTGACTAGTTAAGAGATAGTTAATTACGATCATTACAAAACTTAGACGTTCCATCTAATAAATAATTATTATGAAATTTGCCTCTTAATTATACTTTCATATATGATCATACTAATTAATACGTACTATTAATGATTCCAGGAAAGTTTAATTAAGTCATTATATTTGGCTTTAAACTCCAAATTAAGAGATAGTTAATTACGATCATTACAAAACTTAGACGTTCCATCTAATAAGCAATTATTATGAAATTTACCACTTTTATGATCATATATACTACTTATTAGTGGATTAATTATTTTATTTCCTTTATTAATTAATATTTGTCGCAATAAGTCGAATTAATCCACAGCCAGTCGTACTGATCACCAATCAACTGATCAATATTGTTAGAGCAAAATATCTTTAATTCTTGACTTTGTAAGTGATCAAAAGGATGTTGAGAGAAAAATGGTATATTCGGCATATAGAAAAGATCGTCCATGAAAGAAAAGAACAAAAAAATATCACCGGAAGATCAAGTCAATGAATTTAGAGAATCATTAATTCCCAGCAGCGTGTTGCTTACTCCCAAGAAAATATACGAAAGTTCTCATCATGTGTTTGTTTAATTTGAGAGTTGATGTTTGATGGAAAACAAAGTATACCAGTTTATAATTTAGAATTTCATGTCATAGCATTAATTGAATGTTTGAATGTTTATTAAAGTCTATATATTCCAAAAATTCTATATAATTTAATCATCTCATTAATTGAATTTTTTTTAAAAAATACATATTATGTATTTTATGGTTTTTATTTTTTTGCACTCACGTCTATATATCATTTTCACTTTCAACCCAAAAGGAAGATTCCTTTCTGGACTATATATAGATATTGAATATTCTTTACCGTATAGCCAACGCTTTCCAACATCAAGGAGTTACAATTTTTCCAACTCTTGGACTTTGACCCTGTAAAGGAAAAGGAATGTATCACATGGGTGTGACTGAAACTGCACTGAAACAAAGAAAATTACATGGAAGCATATCTATATCTATATCTATATATGTTGCCTTGTCGTAGCTTCTCTTGTACAAGGCAAAATGATCAGGTTTGTGCTCAATGGACGCCTCCTCGGTTTTCTGGCCCTTACCACTCTAGTCTTTGCAGGGAGTAGGCCTGTTATGTCCAATCAATCATTCAGTTTATGATTTTCTTTTTTTACTCTCTTCTCCACTTGACTTTTTATTGGTGGTCAAAGAACATGTAAGCTTTGATTTAAAAAATTAAATAAATAAAGTTTGACTGTTGCATCAACATTTTTTTCATAAAACAATATTTATAACATATAGGCTTTGATTTTAAAAAAATAGGTGCAACCCAGAACTATTTTCGGATTTTTAGAAACCGGTTTCAATTTGGGTTCTGGCCCAAGTTTGATCCTAGCTAATCGGTCAGGAATATCCGAATTCCTGAGTCGGAACTCGGATGAACTATCCTAAAAAGGGGATACCCAAGTGCTGTTCATGCTCCAGTGCGAGGGTGAATGGACATCATGATCATGTTTATTATTATTTCATAATATTTGTGAATATCCAAATTACACGTACGCCCCCATGCATTAAAGGCTGAATGAATTATAATTCTTTCAGCCAATAAATATGTGTGGAAAGTCTGCTTATATATATATATATACATATATATATATATGTATGTGTAAAGTACTTAAAGCTAATATACTGGCCAGTAATCTTCCAATTACCTGAGTCCTGTATATCCGAATTTAATGTTGATTAACTTGTGCTTGCTTTCAGTTTTTTTCAATATAATTGTTTGAATCACTCAAAGAAAAATGCCCTTTTTCAGCACCGTAATTAGTCGTAAAAATTGCCAAAACTTGCTGCAAATAGACTTTACCATCGATTTCTCATTCAACGCACGTTGGATGCCAATGTTTCTTTACAACTGTTTTTTAGCAACGATTTCAAATAATCTTTGAAAATAAATATAATTTCCAATGGTCTAAAACTGCCGCAAATAATTCCTACAAATGCCAGGAAAAAGCCCAACGGATGATCATATCATCGTTGGAAAAGATAATTACTGGCAAATTAGTTTCGCCGCAAATGTAACAAATTATTCCGCAAAAAATAACTTCTCTTTATTCAACGTTCACTAAATCCGTTGTTTATGCATTTTTTTGCAACAACTTATGGTCGTCGATTTCTCCATGACTTACGCCGCAAAATTTTTTTCCCAACTCTTTTCCTAACGCTGAAATTATGACTACAAATTGTATCAACAGTGATAATCTTCCGCCGTGACAGCTAAATAAAATGCCGGCAGGCTAATTTACCTATTGACACAAATGGATTTTTCTGGCAATTATTTTTTTCTCTCAAACAAACATATATGTGTGTTTTTCCAACTCACCAGAAGCCATATATAGAAATGTGTTTTTTAAGTCAGCCTTTCCAAATCCCATCAGATTTATCCATAACCTCAAAATTCCACAAGTATCCCAAAACACAAATCCAAATTCATTCCCCAAATTTCCGCCAATATCCACAAACTGTAGTCAACAATTACTCCCTCTAACAGACAGATAATCAATTTAAACATGAGTTAAAGAAAAATTGAAAAACAAATCCACCAACATAGACAAGAGATAGGATCCACATAAACATGTACATGTACCAAACATAATCGATAAAGTGCTCATTCATTCAGCCATGTGTAAAAAAACATGAGTTCATACATTGTTTTTGGATACATGAATAACAACAAGCCACCCTATTAAAAGCCATCCATTAGTTACACATGTACTAACATATACACATTATATACTGGTGCATTCATTCAGGCAAGTGTCAAGACACCAAGTAATATATATCTCTTACACATTAAGGGTAAACTTTAAGAACATCATTTTTGGGTAGCAATAATAGTATAATTTCTGGTAGGGGTGGGTGAATTATCTTCAACATCACTTCGGCCATATTGTTGCAACTCTGTCTACTACCATCAACCTCAACTTCAACATCTCAGCCCAACAACCCCATTAGTTGCTTTCCAACCCATCATGAAAGAGTGTTGATACAGTCGCGTACATCATCCACTATTGCCTCTGGTACACATCAAACAAGAGGCACGTCCATTTTTGTAGGTGATATAAAGCTCCATGCAGTTGAGTATAAAACAACCAAGAAGAAGATAAACAAACATTGCTAAGTTTCTCTAACAAGTGGACCTATAGTTTAACTTGTATGAAAAACTGGCATTTTACAGTTAATGCAAAGGGAGTGACTATAACTGTCTGGTCTCACACACTGCCATGCATTTTGGGAAATACAACCTCGATTTCCTACCCAGAAAAGGAGGCAGCCCCTTTAGCAATCACTTGTTAAAGCCATCACAATCTTACCCACAACTCTTTAGACAATTTGTGATACTTTTCTTATCACTTACTCACACTCATTAGTCGATGTCGTCAAATTTTTTTACACTTATATGACAGTTTAATGAAAGTTGGGCGGTTGGAATCAATTTCTATATATAAAAAAAAAAAACAAACAAACAAGTGTGGACTATTTCCCAACTGCTTTTTCCTAGTATCATTTGTAAATACCTCCCAAACATAACCATGCCACTCACAGCAGCACTCCTTGGATATCTAGGCAGTTTGTGCCTTCTATGAGTGTAAATAATGAACATAAATTCCCAAGGTCCAATATATAGTCACTTCGACAACCAAATAGTTATATTATGTAATTGACAGTCATGCTAGTTCATATTACCAAGTCTGTGCAATCACCTTCTCTCCTGAGCTTGGTTGCATCTAACAGATTTTTTCATAGGGAACCATGTCTATGCAGGTATCCAGCAATGCTCAGACTATGGGAATAGGCTATGGAATTCCTACCTGTAGGTAAACAATCCAGTTAGTAAGCATGCCAATACATCAATGTAATATGTGCATAAAATAGTCAATTGTGGCCTATGGGAAGCATATTACCAACACAACTGAATTTATGTTCAGGAACTTGCCCCTATCATTTTCCAGTGGACATCTTCAGTACACTACATATAACACATACAAAAATAACCACTCTCCAAGCTATATCAAAAGCAGTGCATCCCAACAATGGTAGTTACCTCCCACAAAAAACCTCATTGTAACATCCCACACCCATTAACATAACCTTGCCACCATCTTACTACCAAAAAACACAAAAAACAAAATACCCATGTACGAGACTCATCCATCGTAGGCATCTCCTTGAGTCTGCATCTCCTTGAGTCTCGAATTGAGACTCTCTGTGGGATTGCCTTTTAGACGTCAAACTCTTCAACAACTTGTCAGTTTGAAGTTGTCTCTCCAAAAGTAATGTCATGTCTCCTCTCAAATCCTTTAGTTGATTCTTATAATAGTCAACATCATTCCTATGTCTTTCGACTAAGGTAGCATATTGTTTATCTCGCTCACACTTATATTGCTTTCTAGACTCTGATATGACCATCTCACCTACCTCAAGCATATCCTGGTCTATGCCCAAGTACCTCCCTAAAGACAAACATTGATGCCTCCTCAGTACGTTGATCAGGTTCTAAATGATCCATCTTACCAACCATCTCCTTCTGCACAAACACAGAAAACCAGTTATGGAGTGAAGCCATCACTTCATTTTTTCCATTTATACAGGATAGTATTGAAAAACGTAATAGTACATTTAGCCTACAGTTGTGAAAAACATATAGGGACTCACATAAAGGTTTTCTATGGCTTTTGTCACAAATTGATTCTTCTTCTTAGGCCAGCGAACATCCTCGTAGAAGTCCACCAAGTTTTCTCGTTCAGACCGCTATACGTACGTGTTAAGTCGTTAGGTAGATATGAATAATGAACATATAAACATTATGATAGCTTTAACTAAACTAGGTAGAGGCACCAGACTTCATACTACATAAGAGAATCATTGCACTTCTTAATGGTTAATCACTAGGTGCCTACATAGCAGGTGGGAGTTATTGCTTATCTCTGTCCCTCTCATCCCCACATATATGCAGTTCTGAATAACTTCGAAATTTACTTCTATATGGCCGAAACTAGAAACGTTCATTCTAAGCAAGAAATGTTCAATGCTGCACATTAGTGTGTCTCTACTGATGCGTGCACAAATAAAAACCAGGAAATGAGTGACTCCCTCTTAAACAGGCCGTTGAAAACAAAGAACTTTCTGAATTAAGAGCAATATATTAGCTAATTTTCAAATATAGTCATTGATGGCAGCTCATTACTGGTTATAAGAAATAACTCTTTGTAAAAGGGACTTATGCTGAATAAATATAGCCCCCATTGAACAATTATTTAATTAAAGTAACCCTATACCTTCTCCACTAGGATCCTTACAAATGACTTACGCCCTCTTGTGTGATTAATGTTGAGGCTCTTATGATTCTCTTTATTTTGGTAGGAGATTTTCTGCCATTAGAACCACCCAATGTTAGTTATATAAACGAAAGAATAAACATTTTTGTTATTCTTTCTTCCATTACACATAACATTTTCTTTGAACATCCACGCATACCTTGAAACCTTCACTTCCCCATCTCCCACACAGCTTAACCCAAACCAGAGGGTCGACCAAGCTAGGCCCTTACGCCAATGCTTTTTCATGAATCATGGCTGCCATATGCCAAATACTTCTTGTACAACTCATGGTGGAAGGCATTAAATTGCTTGCGCAGTTGTTTCCAAACTGTCAATCGATGAGTGTTCAATTCCCAATCCAATATGAAGTCACCCTACATATATGCAAAATGTTAATGTCATCCCATGTAGGAGAGAGAGTTTCTTATTATTGCAATACAGGTATAACTTGCTTACCCGGACACAGTCAATCAGCTCATCTTTCTCGGACTTAGGGACATCAGTCCATCTTGCCTAACTCATGTCCGCATGATGCTTCAATATCCATGTCACCGTGTGGTAAACATGGTTGCGTTCTCGCAACATGGTGCTGTTTCTCCATTGTTTATCTTCAAATGCAATTTTCCGTACTTTCAAAGCTTTACAAACTCAGTGAACTTTGCGGGTCCATGTCCACGTTGCTTGGATTGCACATTTACATTTACAGGCACCATCATGGAGTCCGCTAAAGCATGGCATATACATTAAAGACAGCAACTTATAGTTCATATTTTATTTTCCACATATATAAAACTCTTGTTGAACTAACCATAACTACTTCTATGCAGTCATTTAGCTTACCATTCTCGTCCCTATTTGGCTCGACATCCAGCATTTGATTGGCAAATGGTGTCTCCCAAACTATGCTTGGAGGCTGGGTTGAATCATCAGAGTTGGACTCAGCTGCATCTCTAAGGGTCCATGAATTACGAGTTGGACGATGTGGTCGACCTCTAACTGAGTATGGCCCTGATCGTCTACTGCGTAGACCTCGTCCTCTCCCTCTTCCTTGGCCACCTTGTGCCATGCCCTCACCTAAATTTCCACCATGTTATATATTTCAAGATTTGCAACGTGATCTTCCCATAGATTAATGTGATTAGAATGTGACGAACCACATTCAAAATGATAAAATTATCTAAATAAAAAACCAAAGTTCAAAAGATAAAAACGAAAAGTGTATTCTATTAATGTACTGGGCATCTCAAGTATAACATATTAATGTACTCCATTAAACCATAACTTACAAATAAAAATGTGAACATTGCAGAAGATTTTCCTTCCAACATAGCTACCACATTTAGCAAATATTCCATTAGTCATCTCCCATATTATTACAGTTAAGCTTGCATGCTAATCTAATCTCTACGTTTTTTCTGAGTTTCACCCATGTCAATGAAGCCCAATACTGATTCGAGAAGGCATTTGCAGAAATTTGGAGCATCATCATTGCGACACACTTAATATTGGTATCAAGGCTGATTTCTAACCATACTTTCTCATCTCTACTATAGTCCATCTAGAGGTCTTTCCTCTCCAATCCCTATGATCTAACTCAGCACTTATTTAGACATTTTATTTTCACCCATCTTAATATATAACTCTACTATTTTAAAACCCTCTTGCTTGATTTTCCACCTACAGGCTATAAAGCATATAGGATGGCCATAAGGCTTTGCATCATTTCAGCATCTCTCAATTTAGACGACTCCACAAAAAATCATACAAATGTCTCTGCTCCTCATAACAACCCACTGCAGTAGTAATCCAAGTGCGAGCCATAGTTTGGTGGTATTTATGAACCACCTGCAGTCCACCAGCGAACATAAAAAGATGCAAATACAAGGCATTTATGATAGTAGGTCAACTTGTTATTGGCAGAAGGCTAGAAGCTAGTGTTTATTGTACAGAAGAAAATCGTAACCCCACTTTTAAGGAAGCCACATGCTGTAGTGAGAACCCTATAAAAGTGAGAACCCTATAAAAGTTTTACACTACTAGGTACCATAGTTTCCTCTGTTACACCCTAAGTTAACACCCTTTACACTGCAGGTGGTATCACTGAAGCTTGCAGTGTATCTACCCTAGCACACTGCCATAGGATGTTTTATAGGTGAGCCCCCAAAGCTACTATAATCATTCAAGAACTCATATACTTGGACTAGCGCTCTGTGCAGCTATCAAACAAAATAAAAATTCCCTAGCCAATGTCAGTAGGACGAGCTGCATACCTTTATCAGCAGGTTGTAGTGTATGTTAACTTTATGTTTGGACAGTCCCCCATGGCATGCAACAACCACCAAACTCTCACAACCAACACAAAAAATGCATCATTCTTTGGGAGTACCCTGCTCAACCTTTCCTCCTGAAGCCACAAATGTCTCCCAGACTCAATCAACTTCAAGTAAGGACTGAAAACACAAAAACGAGCACCAAAATGCAACATTGTATCTTCAAAAAATGGCTGAACCTTATGCTCTGAAGCCCATAGCTACACGAGAGAAAGGTCTGAAATGTTCTTTTTGCCAGACAATTGACGTACAAAGAGTCTCATTTTGTCTGACTGTTCACTTTTTGGGAACTTGAGATCTTAATGACCACATCTTAGTCAGCAAATTTACATTTTTCACCCTTAGAAATCCACATCTGCTTAGGAAATGTTTGGCAAGTGAGATGAGCCACAAATTTTCATCTCATCATTATAAATTTTTTAAATTTCACACAAAATATAATAAATAATTTAACTTTTTCAAATTTCAATTTAGCCTTCCAAAACAATAATAATATTAAAAAATCATATTTTAAACTTTCATCTAAAACTAAAAATTCTCCCCCTCCTCAATCTCCAGCTCCAACTTTTTCCCTCCAACCAAAAGAAACAATACCCCATCCCAGTTGCCAAGCTTGTGTGGAACCAATTTTTTTTAATAATATAAATTTGAGATAATGAAAGAAAAAAAAAATCATTCAGGCAAAAATTAGGGAACATATCGTAGTGATTTATTGAAATGTATGGTACCATATTTCATCTCTCCCTCAACCAAATTGACCACTTTCCATGGCACAAAAAAGAATACTTAGAACATTAGTCAAGTGTTTTCCACTTTACTTAATTTCAATCACCATGTAGCTATAATTGTAATCTATATATTACTCTACTTCAAATTAAATCGGAAAGGACTTGCTGCAAAAATTGGAAAGGATTTGCTGCAAAAATCACCTGTTGTCAAATTATATAATCATTAAGTCACTAGTTGGCCAAATTAAAGTACAACAAATTCTCAATCCTGGTATACACACGAAGTGTCTATAGGATTGGAAGTAGCCAGGCATTAATATAAACTATTTCACATCATAGCAAGGTCTACTTCATGGTAGTACATCTCTCACCAATTTGGGACACCAGTCAATTTGCACTGTAGATTGAATTTGTATCCCTAGTGAAATTTTTAATACCATACCTACAAGCACATTATCAAATCAATGAAACCTGGCATGCTACCTGCTAGAAAGCACAACGGAAAATACCTCATGCACAGCTTACTAAGTTGCTCCGCAAGTTTATCCAGTCTAGCAAATCTCAAGCATTTCCTCTTAGAGGCTAAACTAGAGTAACACTCAATAAATCCACAACCTAAATACTATTTCAAGTGAGAATAAAAAGAAATAGAGCTTTGTGTTGCAGATGATCCAAAAACAAACTGAAGGGGCCTATATATAGCCCACCCCACAAGGTTTGCCTTAAAGGCCAGCCTTTAATCTGTCATTTAATTGGCAGTAACACATAGCTTAAAGCCATGCGTTACAATGCAGGAGAGGAGGGGGTCAGCCCCACATGGACGCCCCTCCATCTAGCATCTCTCACTTGCACACAGTGGGCATGACCCCAAGTCTGCATCTCTTTAATGTTCTCAATCTCATTCATACATGTAAATAAGTTGTGTGACCACCAAGCACATTTATAAAAGAAAGGTGTGAGTACTACACCAAATCTCTCCCTGAGAAGATCAATAGTAACATCCCTAATGTGTCCTAAACTTATTTGCTCACATCAGATCAAGCATTTTCGAACACTCTTGAGTTCAAAAAATAAAAACTCAGAACAATACTTGACTACCTCCAAATCATTTCAATATGTCCACAACCTTATTCGCTACCAATGTGTAGCATCATGGTTAGATGTCAGCAAACACTATCGAAGATACGATGCCGAATAGTCTTCCATTTGCCCTCATGTCATTCAACTTTGGTTGAACCGCTTTCCCAACAATACCTCTTTAGACTGTATCAATCATGGTCATAGACAACATGCCAAAGTAGTAGACATAACAACCTCCATCTTATGGCATAATCAAAAGTAAATAAATGACACTTAAAAAATATGAGACTCACACAGTGAGAAAGTAGGGGACCATTTACTCACTTTCTTATTTGGTCGAATAAACACATGTAGTATGAAGAAATGGTACGGTGAATTTCTCTTTCTCAAATAGCATATGTCTGTATCAACACCGTACAGATCTTAGTCTAGCCGATCCTTAAGCGTTTAACCCGAGTTCCTCGATTTGCATACCTCCAATGAGTCAAAGAGGATCTCGCATTTGGCTAACCACAGGCTACATGGATTGTGGGGTACCCATGCATAGTCATTTCAATAGACCTCATCTTAGCTTCCACTAAGGCAACATATCTTTGTATCAACCAACTTATCCCTTTGGACAAGTACCTAGGGACACTATACCTCATCTCTATTCGCTACTAGAGGCAATCGCTAGTGTAAGTGAGTTGATCTAAACCTGTTGACATATCTTGTGTGTGTGCATCAGAAAAAAAAAATACGATAAAGACAACAACTAAATCATATTGCATTAATATCCCAAAGGAAAGTTTATATCTCAATGTCAATTGAAACACAAATTACATTCACAATCTATGCAGTCCTAGATTCCTAACATGAGCCTAAAAAATATTTCTTGCTATAGGCTTTGTCAAGGGATCAACAACCATGCGACTCGTAGAAAGGTGTTTCAGGACCACTTCCTTTTATGCTACCATGCCTCTGATGTAGTGATATCTGATATCTATGTGTTTGGTTCTTCCATTATACTTTGAGTCCTTAGCATATGTGAGAGCTGCCAAGCTATCGCAGAGTATCCGTGTCAATGTCTAAATGCTTGAGGAACCTCCGTAACCAAACAACTTCTTGAACTGTTGCTGAACAAGCTATGTATTCAGCCTCCATGATGGATAAGGCTATACAAGGTTGTTTCTTATTACTCCATGTAATAACATCATTGTTGAGTAGAAAGACATACCCAGTGGTTGATTTGAACTCATCTAGGTCACTTCTCCAATCAGCATCGTTATAACCACTTAGCTGTAAATTTGAACCTTGATAGCACAACACATACTCCGCAGTTCTCTTGAGATATCTTATAATGCTCTTGACTGTTTTCCAGTGAGCTAGTCTGGAGTTAGATTGGAATCTACTCATCAAGCCAACTGCATAGCATATGTCTGGCCGAGTACACATCATTGCATACATCAGGCTACCCACAACATTAGCATAAGAGACACGATCCATCTTTTCCTTTTCTCTTTGAATCTTAGGACACATCTCTTTGGACAAGCTCTCGCTTTTAGCAATAGGGGTATCAATGGGTTTACATTCACTTATTTGGAAGTGCTCAAGAACTTTCTTTATGTAAATCTGTTGGGACAAACACATAAGTTTCTTTGATCGATCTCTATAGATCTTAGCTCCCAAAATGTATTCTATCTCACACATATCCTTCATCTCGAAATTGAAGGATAACCATTTTTTTGTGGCGACTATCAACCCTTTATCATTTTCAACTAGTAGTATGTCGTCAACATACAATGACAACATAATGAAACTCTTCTTAGACATTTTGACATAGACACAATGGTCCTCCATGATTATCGTAAACTCATTCGAGAGAATGGCTCGATGGAATCTAAGATACCATTGTCTAGATGATTGCTTTAGGTCATATATAGATAGTTTGAGCTTGCACACCTTGCGCTCTTGACCTTTGACCACAAAGCCCGTGGGTTGATCTATATAGATCTCCTCATGTAGTGAAAACGTTTCCTTATAGTCTATACCCTCTTGTTGGGTATATCATTTCGCCACTAAGCGAGGTTTGTACCTTTCTATTGATCCATACAACTTGCGTTTTACCTTTAAAATCCATTTGTTCCCAAGAGCCTTACGCCCTGATAGTAGATCTACCAGATCCCAGACCTAGTTTGTCTTCATAGACTCTATCTTATCTTTTAATGCTTTCATCCACTCATCTTTAGTAGAAGATGAGAGAGCCTCATGAATTGTTCTAAGCTCATCATCATCTTGTAGAGCTACCATAAAAGCTTCCAATTCAATCTCAAAATGATGACGGAGAAATGGTGTGCTCCCACTCGGAGACAAGTCACTCTCATAATTTGTAGGAGCTTGATGAATTTCTTCCTCATTCTCAACTAAACCTCTTGGAGCTCCTTCCTCTTGACCCACAATCTCATAGAGTTCCAAACTCCTATCAACCTCAACCCTACTTGGAAACTCATCCTCTATGAAATCCACATCTCATGATTCAGTCTCAGTAATAGTTCCATTAGATTGTTCACCTATTAGAACATACACTTTTGAGTGTTCTGAGTACCTTATAAAGATAAATTTTTTTCCTCTAGGGCCTAACTTCCCATATTTATTAGAAGCATCGTGAACAAAATCCATTGAACCCCATGGCCGCAAGTTACTCAAATTGGGTTTCTCGCCGATCCATAGTTCATATGGGGTGGAAGATACTGATTTGGAGAGCACTCGGTTAAGAATGTAGGCAGCAGTCAAAAGTGCATCCTCCCAAAAGGAAATTGGTAGGCTTGCTTGCGCCATCATTAACCTAACCATCTCAAGCAGTGTTCAATTTCTCATTTCTGCCATGCCATTTTGCTGTGGTGTACTTGGCATCGTCAACTGTCTTTTGATTCTTTTTTCATCACAGAGCCTTCTAAATTGCTCAGAGAGAAACTCTCATCCACGGTCAGTTCTTAGAGTTTTTAAACTCTTGTCTAGCTAATTCTCAACCATTATGAGATATCGCCTAAAACACTTTAATGCTTCAGACTTATGGGAGATTAAGTAGACATGACCATAACGTGAAAAATTATCTATAAATGTGATGAAGTAGACACCTCCATGTCTTGCCCTCACACTCATTGGACCACATGTCTGAGTGGACTAATTGCAATGGAAAAAATGCCCTAGTGGCTTTTCCAAACGGGATTTTCTTTTGGCTTTTCTGTGAGCAAAATAACCTTAGCGAGATTGCCTATAAAATCTTTTCTAGCTAACCAAGTCATTCTTTCTTGCCCTATACGGGGCAAGTCTAGCATGCCATTTATATAAATCCAAATTATCAGATGTAAAATAAAAGCAATAGACTCATTCATATTTGAATAGTCCATATCCAATATTATAAAACCTTCTGATAAAAAAGCACTACCATAAAAGACATTACCCAAATAAAAGGAAACACCATTATTTTCAAATACAATCCAAAAATCAAGTCTTAACAAAGTAACTACAAAAGGTAAGTTCCGTTGGATCTCGGGAGCGTATAGCACATCGTGGAGAAATAGAGTGCGGCCTCCCTGCAAGTCCATCTTGTAAGTACCAAGTCCCAGCACCTTCACGCTAGCTCCATTCCCCACCTTGATATCACTACTCCCAGCTGGAATCCAGCGATACTCCACAAAACCAACTCGATCTTGTGCTATGTGTTCAGTCGCTCCTGAATCAATAGTCCACACAGGATAGGAATAAGAGCCATCACATGGCTAGTTACAAAAACAATGAGAGAAAAGTTAGAGTGTACCTTCTTCGGCTTAGTGCAGTCACATGCAAAGTGGCCTTTCTTTCTGCAATTGAAACACTCTAATTTTGACTAGTTCCTCCCGTGTTTGCCTCTCTTGTTACGCTGAAAAGTTTCTCACACTTTCTTCACTTGTCCAGCAGCTATCCCTATCTTGGACTTCTTGTGCTTAGGCCTAGGTGCCTTGCGTGAACAAGACTTAGCCATATAGGCCGAATGTTTGGGCTTAACAGCCTCTAGGCGCTTAGCCTCCAGCTCCAAGTGATGTGATTCATCATCAAAATCCTTGGTATTCTCATTATGCGTCAAATTTTGGCTCATATTCTCTCAAGAATTCGGTAGTGATCGTATCACTGCCTGAACTTGTTGTTCATCAGTCGGGTTGTTTCTTGCCATCCTAAGTTCGCGAATCATGATCGACATAGCCCTAAGATGCTGCTTCATCGTGTGATTATAGCGCATTTTATAGGAATCAAACCTCATGGTCAATCCACGTAACCTTGTGGCTGAAGTTCTCCCAAATTTCATTTTCAAAGCTTGCCACATGCTTTGGACAATGTCATAGGTTTCGAACTCACACATGAGATCATTCTGCATGCTGCTCAACATGATTATGCGAGCACAACAGTTCTTCTTAGCCCATTTAGTATAGGCTAGATGATCATCTTGTGTTGTTCTGAGTTCCCTTCATTGGGTGTGATAAGGGGGTGAGATAAGGCCTCCAAGACCTCTTACTCATCTAAGACATATTGGATCTTGCGATGCCAAATGTCGTAGTTTTTCCAATCCAATTTCTCCCCTTTGTTTAAATCAACAACTATACTCTTGGATGTCATTTCACTACAATACGCAAAGAAGGGATATTACACACACACCTAAGGAATCTATCGCGTCCATCCAAGCTAGAAAAAAATAATAAAAACATGTCGCAAAATCAAAAAATCGCTAAGCTTCATAATCATCTATCATGCCACAATGTCCAATCATTAATTTCTAACCCAATTTTCGCGCAAATTAAAAAAATATATGGGAGATTAAATCCTCTTGAATCTCAACCATACTCCCACTATGTTAAGTAGTCATCTAGCCCTAGTCACATGTAAAGACATAACCTACTAAAATCGAAGTAACATTTTGGGCCAGTCTACAAGGACAGCTATTCAGACTACAACAACCTGTTGGGCCAATCTATAAGGATAGCTACTCATAATACAGCAACTTGTTGGGCCAGTCTACAAAGATGGTTCTTATAAGACCATTACATTCATTTTTTCTTGTTTCATCAGTACATTTACAGTTTTTACTGGGGCTACTGTAGTCTTTTGGCTATACAGTGCATTTACAATTCTTACTGGAGCGACTGTAGTCTTTTGGATATACAATCCATTTACAGTTCTTATTGAGGCGACTGCAATTCTTTCAGCCTATCATTCACACTGACAATACTAACTAAGACTACCTAGTGAGAATTTTCTATTTTATCACTAAAAAAAATGAAGGTTAATGTTTAATCATTCAAGCCTAACATACATAGTTGATAAAATAATCATATATCCACATATTCAATTCACTAATACATGTAATCACATTTAATCAAAAATATTAAAAAAAAGATCACATGTAATATTACAAAAAAATATATATCTAAGCATATATTAAATCATGCTATTTTTTTAGTTTTTATAATAGAAAAAAAAAAAAAACCCCACCTAAATCAAAGGAAACTTGTAGCCCAGTGGTGCACCCTAGTCCTTGGTTTAGTAAGTGGTCCTGGGTTTAAAACCCAAGTGTGCCACTTTATTGTCTCCTTTTATTTTGTGTTTAAAACAAATGGGCTAAAACAGTGCTAGGTTGCGAAAATGGCCCAGAAAACTTTTTTTTTTTTCTCTTATACACAGAAGGGCCAAATGGCCCAGCTCAAATTTTAAAAATAAAAAATAAAAACAACTAATGGGCCGAAGGGCCCAAGCCCAACCTAGATGACTTAGAAGTCGTCTTCTACCTCCAGGTGGCTACTGTTCATGTGAACAGTAGCCTTTACACAATAGCAAACAAAGCCGCCATTAGGGACCACCACAAGCAGCCTTAGCTGCTTCCTCTGCCGGAAAACAAACTCCAAGCAGCCAAATGATGCTGCACCACCTCATTGGTGGGTGCTGCATCACGGTGGTGCTCGCAACACCTCTATGGTGCTTGCAGCACCACCATGATGCACGCTGCACCTCGCGTGGTGGTGCTCGCAGCACCAGTCCTGTAGCACCACCCTAGTGCTCGCAATACTTCACTGCTCATGGCGGCTCAACCCAAATTGAGTTTTAAGAAAAACTGAGGCACCACCATTGGTGCGTACACACTGAAGGACTTTCATGGGATTTTAAAAAAAAAAATAGGAGGACAAGAAAAATGGCACCCAGATTTTAGGTACATGCAAGGAAAAAAAAACTTGGAACAACTAAAAGAAATATGGCTCTGATACCGATGTTAGAAAGCACAGCGGAAAATACCTCAAGCACAACTTATTAAGTTGTTCCACAAGTTTATCCAGTCTAGCAAATTTCAAGCGTCTCCTCAAAGTATACTGTGTAGTGTAAACTAAGGTAACATTCAACAAATCCACAGTCTAAATACTATTTCAAGAGAGAACAAAAAATGAGAGTGAGTTTTGTGTTTTAGATGATCCAAAAACCACAAATGACAGCCTTTAATCTGCCATTTAAATGGCAGTAGCATGTATTTAAGCCATGCGTTAAGCATAAGAGAGGAGGGGGTCAGCCCCAGGTGGGCGCCCCTCCATCTAACATCAAATGTCATACTCCACGACTATCTGGTACCCCATTGAGTTTTTTATTGAGGTGGAAATTTGTTATACAGTACAACACATTACCGATACTATAATTACAAAAACTTCCATATGCAGTCACCTGTACGCCGTTGGTGATCTGTCTTCTAAACTTTGAGGACATGTTGTCGCTTGCAGTAACATCACATACATCGAGAAAATGGCTAGCTAGTGAATTATTATGGTGTTCATTGCAATCAGCAAAAAATTGCCACCTATAAAGAACCTGCTGAAGTACACCATTTCAGGCTTTGGAGATCCCGGCATGTCATGCACTTTTCATTCCTACACCTGAATTCAAAATATCCCACTGCCATCAAGTTTTTATGCACAAATTCATCCGAAAGCATATTTGGATATAAAATTAACTAGTGCATTTACAATATTGAAGCATGTAAATGGACCAGGAAATAATGGGTAGTGTCCATATTGTTGGTGACTAGGTACCATAGAACAATGTCCCGAAATGGAATATTAATGTAACCACAGAAGACACATTTCCAACCAAATACAAGAACAATACAGTAGGTGGTCTAGTCTGACACTGGCTCTTCATCTTGGATTTCATTTTCATTTATTCTGTGACTCCGTGTTCTTTATATATATATATATATATAAACACACACACACACACACACACATATATATATATATATGTTATTCTACTTGGTCTTCTATCATTTAGAAACATATTGCTTCACTTCCAAGTTTTTGCTTACAAATTAACCATTACTGCTGCATGCTTTATAATAAGTGAGGCACTTTTATTTTCTTGCCTATGATGCTCCATTATTCTTCCATTTTACAGGATATGGCAAAGGAACTTTTAGAAACTTTTACGGCAACAAAAATGGCCAAAGCCTTCTTTGTAAACAGTGGATCAGAAGCCAATGATACTTAGGTTTGCTTTGTTTAAGGAAGCATCTGACATGGAGTTGTGGGGAGAGTAATTAAATAAATCAATCATCTCTCAAGTTCTAATATTCTCAAAGTCTGTAATAACAAAGATATAGAAGTCACTCTCTAGCAATTAGATATCATTCAAGCATGTTATCTATAATTCTCAAGACAAATTTATCAGTAAATGTAAAATACAAGAAGAAAAGAATATGATTGATATATTAACATGTGGATATTGGACAAATGTTCCTAGCCCCAGCCCCCTCCTCCCAAAAAAAAAAGCGCCCTGTCTAAATTCAAGAAATAATGCCTCTGTAACAACTTGAATTTTTTCTTGTAGGTGAAGCTGGTTTGGTATTATAATAATGCACTTGGAAGACCAAATAAAAAGAAATTTATAGCTAGAGAGAAGTCGTATGTTGAGCACTCAATTGATGTGTTGTTCTTTATATTCTCTTGACATTGTGCCCCAAGTAGCTTATGCTTCTATGAATTTTGACAGGTATAATGGTTCAACTTTGATATCAGCTAGTCTTTCTGGGTAGGCTTACATACAAAAATACTTTCTCAGTTTGAGACATTTTTGTACTCATGCAAATTCTTATAGTCCTTTTATTGGAGGATTTTTTCAGAGTCTTCCCGCTTTGCATCAAAAATTTGATCTGCCAGCTCCATTTGTATTGCATACTGATTGCCCTCATTATTGGCGCTTTCATCTTCCAGGTTATCACCACATCTGATGCCTAGGATTTTCTTGTTATCATTTTTGGATATCATTTAAATTAGGAATATGAATGCATATTCCAGGTGAAACAGAGGAGGACTTCTCAACCAGATTAGCCAATAATTTGATGAATCTTATCCTCAAAGAAGGACCACAGACGGCAAAGAAGGACCAGAGACGGTAACTAACTTATTTAAAATCATTAAACTTTTTGAGGAAATGATTCTACCACTGTAATGATTGTCTTTTATTGCTGAATTTATATGGTTGCTCATTTCAGATTGCTGCTTTCACTGCCGAACCTGGCATGGGGGCAGGAGGCGTGATACCTCCTCCTGTAACATATTTTGACAAGGTAAATGGTTTGTATCTTAAAATGCACCATATGTCATACTCAGAGTCTCTACCTTTCAAGGGGCATTTAAATAAATGCTTGAATGGCACATATTAAAATCAACACATTTTCAAGGAAATCCTTCCAGTATATAATGACCATACAGATGGTTTCTGAATGGCATACTTAGGAAATCCAACATTCCATGCAACCTTAGTTATTGGACCTGAGCCAGCCCCGGGTTTGAATTGACTATGAAGTAAACTTCACTAACTCACTGAGTTTCTTCAATTTTACCAACCAGTTTCCATGAGTTGAGTCGAGTAAAATTGTATAATCTTGAGCCTTGATAAGTCATTCTATTCCATTTCCTTACTAGAAGCCAAGAGGGACACTGGATCATAAGAAAATCATTTTACACTTTAATCCTTTCTGTTTCAAGATTAACTCGGTAGAATTAACCTCATGGTTGAACTAATCTCCAGTAACATCGTCACACAAATGGGAACATGTATGATGCAGGTAAAGATGCAATTTTTGCCATGTGGTGCCAGTTATTGTCAGCAAAGAAAACTGGTTTCGTCAAAATCTCGTATTGGCCAACCTATACCTAGTTATTACTTTTATCATGAAAGAAGTCCTTGATTTCTAGAAGTACATTATACACACAGAAGAACACCCACTTCATTTCTTCTGCATATATGCCTATTGGCGCTGTACTTGTGAGCCCCGAAGTATCAGAAGTCATACATTCTCAAAGCAACAAACTCGGTATATTGAACACTCCTTAGCAAGTCTCTCAAATTGATGATTATTTAGTATATGACCGTATTTACCTTGTCTTTCAGGTACTTTTTCTCATGGATTTACTTATTCTGGACACCCAGTATCTTGTGTCGTTGCAATTGAAGCGCTTAAAATCTACAAGTGTGTTCTTTCTTCTCATCCAATTTTACATGTTCAAAGTTTTACTTCATAGTTTAGTTTGCGTATATTGCATTGGAAGACCCTCAAAGATGGACTGAATAGGACCTGATGCAGTTTTTTCTTGTCATACAATTTCTTTAATTGTCCCCCAAATGGTGGGTAGGGCTGTAAAATTTTCGGTCTGGACCAGATAGGACCGGACCGAAAATTTACTTAGTCGGTTTTGGTCCTCTATTTGTGAGGAATTCGGTTCTCGGTTTGATCCCGGGGTGGGTAATTTTTGGACCAGACCGGACTGAAACTAAATGAACAATATATATTTTTAAAATATTAAATATTTTTTTTTTATTATAAAGCAAGCCCCATTAATTGTAGGTTGTGATATTTCTTTGACATAATAAAATAAAAATGAAATTATGATTTTGAAAACAAGAGAGATTGATTGAAACTTCATGTAGTATTATTGTTTGGTAATAAATTGAATAGGTACATTTTGAGTTTTGTTTGGTCAATGATAATTTTTATCTATTCTATTATCATTGACCATAAAAATTGTTAAATAATATATGCTATCAATTAATAATATATCATAATCCACATTAAGAATTTACTTAATTTTAATTTTAGTAATTTAAATAATTTTTTTTATTAATTTATCAACCAAAAAAATAAAGATTAATTTATTTATATGCTACTGGGCCGGACCGACCAAATCGATAACTAATGGTCCTATCCAATCCATATGGGTATTTGGTCCGGTCTAGAGTGGGAAAATCCTAAACTGAAGCGGTTCAGTCCGGTCCCAAAAATTAGGAGTGGGCAGCGGGGCCTGCAGCCCGCCCGCAAATGATGAGGCGGGGGCCCCCCGCCCCCAGGGCAAAACACCAGCGGGAGCGGGGCCAGGGGGCGGTATGGCCCTAGCGGGGCCCTGCCCCATCCCCCGCCTCTCATATTTATTTTTTTTATATAAATATATATTTATACATATTTATAAATATTTATTATTTTTACTATATATAAATATAGTAATAGTAATATGTATTAAGTAAAATTTTTACTTAATACTTTGTCATTGTGGATATGCCAAGGCAATACAAGAGTCTCACATTGCTCAAGTGTGAGACTTATATTGCCAAGGCAATCCATAAAGGAACCACCCTACTACACTACAACTTACATAAAGTACGTACTAGAAAATTTAAAAACTACATAATTTTTAAATTATAGTCATATTCACAAATTTATATTTATAATTTTGGTCCAAAAATATGGTTTTGATCACTTTTGGACCCATGAATAATTTTGGGCCTAGTGGACTGTAGTCAGTTATTGAAATGGGCAGTGGGCGGGGAGGATAAGGGTTATGGCCCCGCCCCCGGGATGTGGGGGTGGGGTCCGGGGGTGAAAACTCCACCCGCCCATGCGAGGTGGGGGGCGGGTAGAGGGATACCCTGCTCCATAAGGTGCAAGTAGCACCCTACCAAAAACTACTTATAGACCGACTGGACTGGACTGAATTCACCCCTAATGGTGGGTCGTAGCTTGTATAATTTGGGTCCAAAAATGTGTTTTCGATCACTTTTAGACTCATGAATAATTTTTAGGCATAATGGACTGTTGCTAGTTATTGAAATGGGCGGTGGGCGGGGCAGATAAGGGATATGGCCCCGTCTCCCACCCCCGGGATGTGGGGGCGGGGTCCGGGGGTGAATTAGTATAGTTAATTAGCTTTCCTTACACTCAAAACAAAACTTTGTTCCATCTAATAGATCATTAATGTTATGAAATTTACCACTTAAATATACTACTTTTATCATGCATACAGCTTACTTATAATTTGAGCTTATCATGTTTGACCCAATTTATATAAAATTTTTAAATAAAGAGAATTAGTGGTATGGAGACCACCTGATGATCTCCCGACATTAATATCTCTTATAACTCTAGGTAAAAGTGGAGATCACAAATGCCAAGAGATAACAAGTCCATAAAAAATAAAAATAAAATAAAAGTGGCCCCGGTGGTTACCAATTAATGAGATCCTCGTCCTTAATTAGTATATTTAAGTGGATTAATTATTTTCTTTCCTTTATTAATTCATTGTCGCAATAAGTCGAATTAATCCACAGCCAATTGTCATGATCACCAATCAACTGAATGTTAGAGTAAAATATATTTCTAGACTTTGTGAATTAAGGATCGGATGTTGAGAGAAAAATAGTATATATATATATATATTCTATGATCGGCCATGCATGAAATTAAAAAACAATTTTTGTTTTTAGAATAATCTCTTTCGACTTTGTAAAGGAGGAAAAGTCTTATTAAACATTAAAAATAAACCCCTATTAAACATTAAAAAGAATTAATAATACTTTTATTCCAAGAAAAGGACATTGAAACAAATGACGTCATATGAATCAGTTTCTTCTTCACTTCAATCAAATATATTCGAAGACTTTTGAATTTAGACAACGAAACATATCTGCAGAAACCAAAGTTTATTTATTTAATTATTTTTCTAATATCTGCACGTCTCAATGATATCTGTCGTGTTCAATTATAATATATATATCCCCGTAAGAACTAGTCGATCATGAATTTAGAGATAGAATTATTAATTCCCAGCGTACGTGTTGCTAATTCCTCCCAAGAAAATAAACAAAAATTTCGTGTTTGTTTGAGAGTACTTGATGTTTGATATATATATAAATATATATATATATCCCCGTATATATAGCAGTTTATAATTTAGAATATATCATTGCATGCAACTGCCAAGAAGAAGAGGATACCCATGCATGAAGTACGTGTCAAAATATGCCGTACTGCGACGTTAATGGTACGTACGTAGGACATGTACATGATGTTATTGTTTGGACTGCATGCATGCATATTGCATGGTTTATTATTTCATAATTGTGCATAGCAAAAGTATATATATACAAGCACGCCACTAAAAACCTGAATGACTTATAATTTCTTTCACCGAATAATCAATTGAGAAGTCCAATGCCATCTACCAAAACAATCTTACTTTGAAATTACTTTTCTGTTGGCTAAAATTATTATAAACGAGGCTTTAATTATGCATGAGATCATACGTAGGCCGTATACAAAGGTCAAAGAGGCACAAACGTACGTACGGGAAATCAGATCACTAAAATGTATTTTTACTTAATATTAATTGAAAATAATCTATATATTTAATTTCCTGCATGATGAGTAGAAGTGCTTGTGCATGCAGCGCCCTTTATTAAGTTAAAAAAATCCACAATCGAGCGACCTTCGAGAATCGAGAGTCAAGTGGAAGTTAGAAATTTAGAACGTACAATCTTTTTCATGGCCAGAGGTTGAGAAGAAAAGAGTATTGTTCTATGATTGGCCCTCGTGAAAAAGAAAATCAAAAGATAATTATTTTTTATAATGTTTTCTTTGGACTTTATCAAGTCCAGAGGTTGAGAGGAAATTTAGTGTACGTACAGTACTGTACACGCGGCCCCGTGGAAAAAAACCAAAAGATACTTCATTAATTATTTCGTTTTTTAATCAACAAACCCAAAGATTTTTTAAAATAAAAAGATGGATGACTTGCAAAAGTTTCATAACCCAAAGTACGTACTACACGACCCAACTAAAGCCTGACCGAATAATTATATCAGCCTATAATCTCCTGTTGAAAAAGTCTTCGCTTTTGTAAATGACAAAGAACTCGATCAAATGAAGAGAGAGTGCTTGAAAAGAAGTAGTATTTAAGTCTGCTATTACATTATATTTATACTGAAAATGTAAAGTAATAAAATTAACTAACTACACTGTATTGTCTATTTTAACCTTAGCCTATTCTACTTTTGACTTTAATTCCATATTATCTCTATGTGATGCCATACTCCAATACCCTCCCTTAAGATGAACATGAATGTTAAGAATGTTCACAAGATGAAAAAGCAATGATCCAAGTGGCTTTGTGAATATGTCTGTCAACTGTAGCCAAGAGGGTATGTAAAACAACTTGATGAGCTTGTCCTGCAGCTTCTCTCGAACTAAATGGCAATCAATTTGTATGTGCTTGGTTCTCTCATGTTGTACTGGGTTTGTGGCAATGGACATAGCAGATTTGCTATCTGTATACAAGAGTGTTGGTTGAGAGTGATCAATCTGCAAGTCTTGTAGTGCATAGATTAGCCATTGTATTTCACAAGTTGTAGTTGCAAGAGCTCTATACTCTGCTTTAGCAGAGGATCGACTAATGGTGGCTTGCTTTTTAGACTTCCATGAGATCAAAGAATTTCCCAAGAACACTGCAAAACCTGTTATGCTTTTTCTGGTATCGATGCAGCCTGCCCAGTCACTGTCTGATAAGGCTTTCAACTGAAGTTCTGAGGATGAATGGAAGAATAAACCTTGTCCAGGAGTAGTCTTTAAGTATTTGAGTATCCCCACTGCTACTTTGTGGTGATGGACTGTTGGTTTTGCCAACAATTGGCTCACGACTTGGACAGAGTAGGCAAGGTCTGGTCTGGTAATTGTTAAGTATAACAATCTGCCAATCAGCTTTCTGTAGGCTGATGGATCTTCATATGGTTCCGAATCATCAATAGTTAGTTTAAGGTTGGATTCCATAGGAAAAGCTGCAGGTTTGGAACCAATGAGGCCAGTATCTTGTAGTACGTCCAGTGCATATTTTCGTTGGCAAAGAGAGATCCCAGTGTGAGATCTTGCTACCTCTAGTCCAAGAAAATATTTCAATGGCCCTAAGTCTTTAATTGTAAATTGATGATCCAGAAACTTCTTTAATAGTTCAATATATTTAAACTATCACGGGCTAATAATACAACATCGACATATACTATCAATGCCATAAAGGATGATGCTGACTTCTTGATGAATAATGAACAATCAGAGCTACCTTGAGAGAAACCATAGCTAATAAGAGAGGTAGACGGTTTTTCAAACCACTGTCTAGATGCCTGCTTAAGACCATAGAGACTTTCAAAAGTTTACAAACTTTGTTGTTCTGATTTGGTAGTCCAGGAGGCAAATCCATGTAGACTTTTTCATGTAGTTCACAATATAAAAATGCATTGTTTACATCTAATTGATGAACATGCCAATTCTTAATTACAACAATAGCAAGTAGAAGTCTAATAGAAGTAATCTTAGCAACAGGTGAGAACGTGTCAAAAACATCTAAGCCTTCTTGTTGAGTGTAACCCTTTGCCACTAATCTTGCTTTATGTCTCTCAATTGTTCCATCAGCTTTGTATTTAATTTTAAACACCCACTTATAACCAATGGTCTGTTTATGTTTAGGTAAAGTAACAAGCTCCCATGTTTTGTTTAACTCTAAAGCATCAAGTTCATTTTTCATAGCTTTTTGCCATTCTAGAGATTGAGCAGCCTATTTATATGTTTTGGGTTCTAATGAAGTTGTGATAGAAGCAAGGAAGGCTTTATGAGATTATGAAAGTCTATTTGCAGAAAGGAAATGAGAAATAGAGTAGAAATTACCTTTTGTAGAACCATCAGCAGAAGAAGTTGAAGGAGCTGCATTTGAAGAAACTTGACTATAATAATAATCTTGCAAAAAATGAGGTGTTTGTCTAAGCCGAGTGGATTTTCTGAGTTGTTGAGGATTATTGGAAATCTGATTGTTATGAGGTATTGGAGGATTTTGATGGTCATCATTATGATCATCATCAATAGGTGAAGTTGATGACACAGGTTGATTAGCAACTGCATTATTATGGAGAATATCACAGTTGTATGGATTTTCTTATGGAGGGAATAAAAAAGTATGATTTTGAAGATCAGTTGGTACAGCTGTAAAAGGGAGAATACTTTCATGAAATATAACATTTCTGGAGATGAAGACTTTCTTAGTATGGAGATCCATTACTTTGTAGCCTTTTATATCAGAGGGATACCCGAGAAAGATACATTTGACAACTCTAGGATCAGATTTTTGTTTGTGATGTTGAAGTGTTGAAGCAAAGCAAAGACAACCAAATACTTTTATATGAGCAAGCTTTGGTGTTTTATTAAGCTATTACTCCAAGAAAGCTCCGTTCCTTTAGGACTTTCCTTGATTGCTTCTCTTGTTTCTCCCTTGCCGAGGGTGAGCCCATTGTGGCTCCCGTAGCCCCACCTTCTGATGGAGGGGATGGAGGGGCCCTGTCCTACGTACAAGTTGTAGCAAAGGCTGTGATGCCTTCGTCGTTCAAAGTGCCAAAGAGATACCTTGTGGACATGGATGAGGAGCCGGGTTTCGTCTTTACGGAACCAGAGATGTCGAAAGTTGCAGAGGACTTCCGCTTTGCCTTGGTCATGAAGTTTGTGCGGTTTAGGCCTACGATCGATGATATACGTTTGGCTATTATTAAATCGTGGGGTCTATTGGATATTCTGACAGTGAGTGTAATGGACGATTTTCATGTGCTAGTGAAAATGCAAACCGAACCGGACTTTGTGCATGGATGGTCAAGAGAAGGCCATTTGATTGCTGGATTAGTTTTCAGGCTTTTTCGTTGGACAAAAGAATTTGATCTAAGGAAAAATCAACGTTAGCACCTCGATGGATTTTTCTTCCAGCCTTACCTCTTCATATGTACCGGACGGATGTATTGCAAATTCTTGCGACAAGATTTGGGAGATTCTTGGGGATTGATAATGCAACGTTGCACAGAACCAAAGCTTCAGGAGCCCGAATGTGTGTGGAAGTAGATCTAACAGAGGAGCCGGTGCAGAGTTTTCCAATAATGATGGCGACCAAAAAACTTAGGCAGGAGGTCCGATATGAAAGGCCAGGGTTCTACTGCAAGAAGTGCTATTGACAGGGGCACACAACCGTTGTTTGCCTGGCTGATGAAGGTCCTTTACGCAAGGGACGAGATGGAGCCAAAGGGGTGGTCAAGAAATCTTGGCAAGAAAACAAGAAAAGGAAAAATGTGCATGAGGATCCGGGGGCAGAGTTAGAGGCAGATCAGAATGAGAACGTAGATGAGTTGGAGATAGTGAAAGGTAAAGAGGTGATGGTTAGCGGGGTGGATGAAGTGGTTGGCTCGAGAGAGGATCTAGAGAGCTCTGAGATGAAAATGGTGGAGGGGTCACGAGAGGAAGAGGAGAATGAAGAGCATCCTCCAATCCAAGTACGCAACACGGTGATCGCTAATGATATGGAGAAAGTGTCATTGGTGGTTGATGATGGGTGGGGAGGTTATCCTACACCAGATTTAATCCTGGTTAGTGGTTCAAAGTCTCCGAGTAGTGGGGGCCGTGGTCAAGCAGCGATGGTATCTGAAGTTCTTGATAAGGAATGTAATCGAAATCCAGTTATGCTACAACCGGACTCTGTTTCGTATGGTACGGATGGGGAAGAGGATGACAATGTACATGGTTTGGCCAAACACAAAGGGTATGAATCTGATGCAGTAGAGTCGGATGTGGACAATGACGATGAATGTGAGGAGGTTTGGTGCGATGAGGCACCTGTTGAAAGAATATATGTGTTCAAGGGAAATAAAGGTGGTTATTCCCCGTGAATAATAGGGTGGCGACAGGTAGACCTGTGGATTTAATGGTGGATTCGGACGAGATCATAAAGAGTGCTAATGTTCAAGAATTGAGTACGGTTGAGCTGGGCTTTTCTTCAGAGAAGGAAATGGAGGATGGAAAGTTGATATTGGGTAAGGAGAAAATTTATGAATCGGGCGTGGATCCTCGTAGATTATCTGGCCAGTCGCATGGTAGGAAAAGGAAGGCAGTAAAAAGTTCACAACGGGTTCATTCCCGTCCTCAAAAACTTAATTTATGATTGACACATTGTTGTTTTGGAATGTGAAGGGGCTGAGCCGTTCTAGAAGAAGGTCAAAGAGTTTAGTTAAAAAGAAGAATGCTGCTATAGTGGCTATCTCTGAGCCATTTTCTGAGGAATCTCGCATGCCTTTGGTGGGAGCGTATTTGTCTACAGATTTTTTCTGTTCCAATGAAGCTGAAGGTGGCAAGATATGGGTTTTTTTTTAGAGATGATAAAGCTTTTGAGGTAGTGTGTAAATCGGCCCAAATGGTTATAGGGTGGTTTATATTGGAGAGCCAAAAGATTTTAGTTACTTTTGTTTATTCCAAATGCACTCAAGCTAAAAGAAGAGATTTATGGAACGATTTGGAGGAGGTTCAGGTGGGTGATGTTCCGTGGATTGTGATGATGAGAGAATTGGAGGTAATCCAAGGCCTTTGTCTTCTATGGCAGATTTTAATGGTTGTTTAGATCTTTTTGAGCCCTCGCATGGTGGGAGACAAATGTCTTGGTGCAATGGGGATAAGTCGGGTTTGCAAAGTTTTCGACCATAGTCTTTTTTGTTTTTTCTTGTTTTATTGGGTTAGGCTCTTTGGTTTATTGTTTGGTTTGTAATGTTGGTATTCCTCCGCCTTAAGTGAGGGTTTTTTTTTTAATAAAACTGGGAGAGGGTCACTCATGAACAGGTGACCTTCGGCTCTTTAAAAAAAAAAAAAAAAAAAGCTTTGGTGTTTTATTGGGAAACATTTCATATGGAGTTTTATTTTTAAGAAGAGGGGTAGGAATTCTATTTATAATATGAGTTGCTGTGAGGACACAATCACTCCAAAAAGATAATGGAATGTTTGCTTGAAACATTAAAGCCCTAGCTGTACTAAGCAAATGTTGATGTTTTCTTTCAACTGTGCCATTTTGCTGCGGGGTTTCTACACAACTTTTTTGGTGTAAAATTCCATTTTTATGGTAGAAATCTGTGAGAGTGAACTCAGGTCCATTATCTGATCTTATAACCTTGACAACAATGTCAAACTGTGTTTTAATCATTTTACAGAAAGTTTTAAGTTGAAATGGAACTTTAGATTTTGTTTTAAACATGTAAACCCAAGTGCAACGTGTCAAATCATCAACAATTGTTAAGAAAAATCTATAACCTGAATAAGAAATGGTTCCAAATGGATCCCATATGTCACAATGAATCAAATCAAACATTTTATTAGGCCTGCTATTTGATACAGGAAATGTTAGTTTTCTTTGCTTTGCTAAGGGACAAATGTCACATACATTTTGACAATTCATAGAAATAGAGGAATCGAGATGTTTAAGAGAAGAAAGTCTAGAAAAGGACACATGTCCTAATCTGTAATGCCATAAGTCCAATGACTTTTGAGAAGCAGCAGAAAAATGAGTGGGATAGTCTTTGAATTTTCATAAGCAGGATTGAAGTAGTATAAGCCTTGTTTCTCAAATACAATCACAATCATCTTCTTCATTGATTGGTCCTGTAAAAGACAATGAGTACAAAAGAAAGACAAGGAAATATTAGAATCTTTGGTTAGTTTAGAAATAGATAAAAGGTTAAAGGTAAAGGATGGTACACATAAGAAATTTTGCAAGAAGAGATTATTGGAAATGCAAATTGTTCCTATGTGTGTAGCTGGTATAATCTGTCCATTGGGCAGATTTATAGATGCAATTATTGGTTTAGGAGGGAAACAATAGAATAGGGGTGAACAGACCATATGATCTATTACACCAGTGTCAAATATCCAAGAACATTTGGATTTTGAAGTGGAAGAAACTAAATTGCAAGAAAAATTACCAGAAAATTGAGAGGAAGTAACAAGATTGCAAGATGATATATTCTGGGTGTTTGAGGGAGTTTGAGATTGACTGAGAGGAATTGGCAATAGCTAGTAGTTTATTGAAATCTTCAGAAGTTAAAGAAACCATGTGAGACTCATTACTATTTTGATTACAGACTTCATCAATTGCAATTGCAGCATGAGCAGAATGAGTTATTTTTCCTTTCGGTCCAGTCCACCTAGGAGGGTATCCATGAAGCTGAAAGCACTTATCCACCGTATGTCCATTGTATCCACAATGTGTACAATGAAGGGTAGATTTCTTGGATTTTTCTTTTGAAAATCTGTATAGGTTTGCTGCAGGGTTTGACTGTTTAACCATCAGTGCATAAGTTTCAGTAGGAACTGAGTTGGTCAGCTGTCTCTGGCTTTCTTCATGAAGTAATAAGCAAAAGACCTTGGCCATAGGCGGTCATGGAATTGAAAGAAGCAACTAACTTCTTATGGATGCAAAAGAATCATTTAAATCAACCAGAAACTTTAGAACATAATCTAATTGTTGCCTTTGTAGCAGAAAAGAGAAAAGATCACATGTACAACTTGCCATTTTTTCCACAAGTATATGTTGGAAAGGGACGAAAAGTGACATATTCATCCCATAATGTCTTGAATGCACTGAAATATTCAGTGACAGAGGAAGAACCCTGGTTGATGCAACTCAAAGATTTTTCAAGGTGAAAAACCCTTGGTCCATCACTTCTTAAGTATGCAGTCTTTAATTCATTCCAAAGATCAAGAGAAGAATTTACATATAGGAGGCTGTTTCGAATATCTTTGGAAATGGAATTTATAAGCCAAGAAAGTACCAAGTTATTAGCCCTCAACCAGGCTGTGTGAAAAACAGATTCAGAATTGCTTGGAGGTCGAATTGAACCATCTATGAATGCCACTTTGTTCTTGACAGATAAAGCAATGGTGATCGAGTGGCTCCAAGCAACAAAGTTATCTCCAGTAAAAATCTCTGGGACTAGAAGAGCACCAGGGTTATCACTTGGATGCAGATAGTATGGACTTTATGAAATATCTAATAGATTTGTGGTGATAGAATCAGTAGAATTGATAGAAGCCATTTCAAGAAAGAAAGATTGAGAAATTGTAAAGAAAGAAAGAAAGATCACTACAAATGATCAAAGGATGAAAGGTGATGGATCGAATTTTAGAAAATTAGTGTGCGGAATTTCTAATCTGATACCATGACAAGAACTCGATCAAATGAACAGAGAGAGCTTGAAGACAGAAAAGGAAATGAATTTTGAATATTATTGAATAGTGAAAATGAAAAGAAGTAGTATCTAAGTCTACTTTTACATCATATTTATACTGAAAATGTAAAGTAACAGAATTAACTAACTACACTGTATTGTCTATTTTAGCCTTAGCCTTTTCTACTTTTGACTTTAATTCCATATTATCTATATGTGATGCAATACTCCAACAGTAAACATAAGCTATTGGGTGACTTCTAAAACAATCAAGGTGTCAAAGTAATCTTCCATTTGAGTTTTTGTCCTACTTTATGTGTGTGTGTGTGTGTGTGTGTGTGTATAGCTACGTTTGAATGTTGAAATAATTTTAGATAATTTGAGTTAATTTATGAATAGTAATATTTTGTAGTTCTTATTTAGATATATTTGAATATAAATAGGTAGATATATGTGTTTAAATGTATGAAGTAAGTTGAGATAAGTTTAATTTTTTTATGACAAATTGAAAAAATAGTAGATTTCATCAATGATTGAGTTGAGATGATCTCAACAACCAAACATGTACACCCTAAAGTTCTTCAAAAAAAATTATAACCCATCTTTGAGTCTACTTATTTGAGGTCAAGTTTACATAGGAACTCTTGTATTTAGAAGTCTACGATCATGTATTTATAGGTGCTTTAGATCGAATAAAAACATGTGCGCGCGAAGAATTTAATAATTTGTCTATCAAAGTTGGCTATTGAAGTTCTTGAGATAGCTCTCTCTCTCTCTCTCTCTCTCTCTCTCTCTCTCTCTCTCTCTCTCTCTCTCTCTCTCTCTCTCTCTCTATATATATATATATATTAAACTTATTATTCTTCTATATATGTTTGCAACCATAATCCCATCAATTCGAACCCAAACGTACTTTCGATTTCATGAGTTAACATGAAGATTATAACTTAGGAAGAACGCACGCGTATTATATATAAGTTTTGATTTTCAAAACATCGCCTTTGATTAAAATAATTTGATGGTGTGTAACGTCATATTTTCCCTAAATATTACATAAGAGAGTAATAACATTTTTTTTAATGAAATATACAAGTTAAAATATGGTAATTGTTAAAAAAACTTATTACCAACAGTCTTATAAAGAAGATGGATTTTTTATTCCTACCCAGAGACAGATCAACAATTATTGAGTAGTCCCAAAACTTGCCCAGAAAACTTTCATGGGTAAGAACAAAAGAAATAATGGAGTTGGGGGGAGAGAAAAAAGGAATGAGGACAAACTGATCGAGAAAACTAATTAAATTGTATTACAGCGTCTTATTTTTACATCAAAATGAGCTCTATTTATAGAAGAACCAACTGGGATAGATATAACAGAATTAGAATAGGTGAACTAGTATTTCTAATGGCGTGCATGGAACTTCTAGTTTAATTTGAGTTTGAAGAGTATGTTTGCTTTGTTGCTCGTATAAAGGACATAAAAAAGGTTCCTTTTTTTTGCTTTACTAGTATTAATAATTCTGAAACTGTAATAATGTGGAAAACCAGAAGCCAGTGAAGAGCTGCTCAGAGGAACTGAGACCATAAAATGTACATGTTTGCATGCCTCATTCCACCATAAGATATATATCATATACAATCCATGTTCAGTACATATTCATGGCTGGCATTAACTTCAAGATATATTCAACCAAAAGACTAAATTATGTAGCCCACAAGATGAAATTGGGCAAATACTGGCCCTAATATTTAAGACGATAATAATGGTTCAGCATCTAAAGATGAGGCTATATACACTACAAAAAAAATTAATTTTTACCTGCGTTCTATAAGCGCCGGCACTTGTCTTAAAAACGCCGCTACATGTTTAGTGGCGGTTTTGTACCGGCGTAAACGTCCGCCACTACTAGGTGGTCGTTATTTTTCAATACTAGCGTTTGACAAAACGCCAGTACTTGAAAATATCATTAGCGGCGTTTATCTACAAATTAGCGACATTTCTTAAAACGCTGCAAGTTTTCCTAATTTAACGGCGTTTATCGAAACGCCGCCATTAATTCGTTGGCATCTCATTACATATAATAGCGGCGTTATAATAAACGTCGCTATTATATGTACGCTACCGGCATTTTTAGAAACGCCGCTAATAGTACGTTGGCAACACATTAAATACATTAATGGCGTTTATCCAAACGCCGCCATTAATTCGTTGGCATCTCATTACATATAATAGCGGCGTTATAATAAATGTCACTGCTAGTACTTTGCCGGCATTTTTATAAATGCCGCTAATAGTACGTTGGCGACACATTAAATACATTAACGGCGTTTATCTAAGCGCCACGACTGATACGGTGCCGGCGTATAATATAAATTGGTGGCATTTATTTAAACGCCACCATTAATTAAAATAACGATATCTTTTATTATTTATTTCTTTATTCTTATTAATCATTTTTTTAAAAAATAATTTTATTATTTATTTCTTTATCTTTTTAATCATTTGCTTTTTAAAATTCTTTGACTAGAATCATTCGTTTTAATTATTTTTTTAAAAATGTTTTTATTTTTTTAATCATTTGCTTTTTAAAAGTCTTTGACCAGAATCATTTGCTTTTATTATTTATTTCTTTATCTTTTTAATCATTTGCTTTTTAAAATTCTTTGACCAGAATCATTCGTTTTAATTATTTTTTTAAAAATATTTTTATTTTTTTAATCATTTGCTTTTTAAAAGTCTTTGACCAGAATCATCCGTTTTAATTATTTTTTTAAAAAATCTTTTTATTATTTGTCTGTGTATCCCTTTTAATCATTTCATATTGGACCACCCAGCTTCCCACCCACTTATTTTTTCTCTTTGGGTTAATCATATCGTAAAGCTCCCACATGCAGCTCCCATATAAGTTATTTTTCCTCTTTGATTAATCATCGTTCAGCTCCCACATGCACAGTAATTTCCCACATGCAGCTCCTTTTTCCTTTTTGCTTAATCAGCTCCCACATGCACAGTAATTTCCCAGCTCCCATAGTGACTCTCCTCGGATGCATTGCACTCCCACAGTTCCCACAGTGATTCCCACATGCAGTTTTCACATGCAGCTCCCACAATGATTTTCCTTTATGATTAAAACACAAAGTTCTTCTCCTCGGATGCACTGCTACGAACCTGTCCAGCTAGATCAGAACCACGCACGGCTCACGTCCTAGCTAGAGAACCACCCACGGTTCACGTCCCAGCCACGACAGCCCTTGTGTGAAAACTACCCATCCTCCATCTCCACGTAAAACCGACGCCACCTCCATTGTGACTCCACCCGACGCACTTCAAGCCCTCTCAAACGCACGGCATCCAACCGTTTGACCCTTTGTTCCTCCTCTGTGAAGACGTTGCAACTGAACCGTGCGCACCATAAAGGAACAACTTCAGCCTTCTCCTCCTCGCACGACCAACACTCACCATAGCCAACAGCCGTTTCCTCCACACCCAGCAGTTTTCTCACACCAGGTCCACCGCACGTATAGCGTCTGCCGTCGCTCGTTGACCGGTACTCCACAACCGTCCATCGCCGAAACACTGCCTTACTCTTCACCGAAGCACCTCTGTTTTGGTTCTAAAAAACAGAGCAGCTTGTTGTCTCAACCTTCCGTTGGCACGACTCCTCCACAAGCCATCAGCTCCTCCACGCCATTAACACCTACATTGAGATCATCTTCGGACAACCCAAGCCATCCCAGACCGATCGGTATGTTTTCTTTCTCTCACGCCGAGCTCTCTCTCGTTCATCACTCTCTCTCGCTCATCACTCTCTC
>QEOT01124172.1:0-96401 GCA_003123785.1 Pterocarya stenoptera | reverse complement strand
CATTCATAAGGTTTTCGGTGCAAGTAATTTCTCGAAGATCCTTACTCACCTCCCGATGAGCGATCGTTGTGTAGCAGCTGCCACAATCTCGTATGAAGCGCAGGCTAGGCTTCAAGATCCTATTTATGGCATTGTGTCACAAATTTTTGCTCTCCAGCAGCAGGTTTTCAGCCTTTAACTTTCTCATTTTATATATAATGATTGAAACCCTAACGAAAGTGTCACAGGTTGTAAATCTACAAACTCAACTAGCATCTCTGAATGAATTACAAGCTGCTCAAAACTTTCTCGATGGTTCTGTCAATGCAAACCCTAATGAAAAGTGCTACGGAAGACCTTCTCACCCACAAGATTTCCAAAGTTGGTTTCAATCAGAAATTACCAATTACATGATGCCACAATTTAGTACAAATAATATCTCCAGTAATGCCTCAACAATTCCATATGACGAAAATGTGTTCATGGAGAACTCTCTTGAGAACTATGGAAGTGCCTCAAATGCGTTTGGCTATATGTAGCAATATTCCTGAAGAGAGTACGGGCTATATGTTAATTGGTTATATGTATGGACTATATGTTTAGCTATATGTATGGGAACTTGTTATTGAAAATTTGTTAGTTTGATATATACTACTTTCCCTTCAAAAACCTAATTCGTTTTTTGTGCATATACAGTTGAGCATACGGCATCTTCCATTAGTAGAAGATATCACGTGTCTAGGCACGTATACCTAGTTGAATAGTTTTAATTAAAGGAAGTAAAGAGNGCTGGGTCCCGATACTCATAAAGTCCGGAGCCCTGGCCCGACAGATTCTTAAAACGAGGTGCTTTTAATCTGGAGCCCTGCCTTAAATCCTCTGTCATTGTCGGCTCTTTCCCTCTCGAGTTCTCTCTCTCAATTCAGAACATCTCTCTCATCAAAATGAATGATTCATATTTTCCTTGTGGAGCTTGCAAATTCCTGAGAAGGAGATGTGGTAATGGATGTATTTTTGCTCCTTATTTCTGCCATAAATATGGAGATACCCATTTCTCTGCCATTCATAAAGTTTTTGGTGCAAGTAATGTTTCGAAGCTCCTTGCTCGCATCCAGGTGAGTGATCGTCTTAAAGCGGTTTTCACAATCTGGTATGAAGCGAATGCAAGGCTTGAAGATCCTATTTATGGTATTGTTTCACAGGTTTTTGCTCTTCAACAGCAGGTTTTCCCCCTTTGACTTTCTCTTTTTATATATAATGCTTGAAAGTACTCTAATTTGGGTTAACTCCTAATTAATCAATGGCATTGTGCTTTATTTTCTACAGGTTGTAAATCTACAAACTCAACTAGCATCTCTGAATGAATTACAAGCAGCTCAAAACTTTCTCGATGGTTCTATCAATACAAACCCTAATGTAAAGTCCTGCCAAATTACCAATTACATGATGCCACAATTCAGTACAAACAATATCTGCAATAATGCCTCAACAATTCCATACGACGAGAATGTGTTCATGGAGAATTTTTTTGGGAATTACAGAAGTTCACTCAACCCTGAGGAAAATGCCTTAAATGCGCACTATGAAGAGGCTTCGCATTTTGAATATGACCTTCAGCCAGTTGTGTTTGACTAAACTTGCAAATGTATTATTATTATTATTATTATTATTATTATTATTATTATTATTATTATTATGGTGTATGACCTTTAGTCCTTTTGTGAATCATTATGTTTAATCGACCCTTGTGAATTTTTTTGCTTTAATCTAAATCATTGTACTTGAGTTTTTCTGCTTTAATCTAAAACTCTCGAGCGGACTTCTAGAGCCCAACATTTTTCTAGAGCCCTGGGCACGACAGAGTCGTAAAACCAGGAACGTTGGGTCCCTCGAGCCCTGGGCCATGCTTCCGTGTCTCGACTATCGTAGACGCCTCTGAGTCTCTATTTAAGAGATGCTTTTCACCCTTCAACGACCATAGTCTCACAAATCAACCTTCTCACTCTTGTGCTTCTACATTTCTCTCAAACTCACATTTCTCACAAATGGCCGGCCAACAGTCTTCCAATATTGTTCCTGATTTGAATCAGGACCCATATATGCCACAATCATTAATCTTCAATCAGGATGCCATCAATGTCATGATAGGGGCAGATAACCATTTTTCAAGCAAGAGCGATGCGGAGGTGCTGGCAGGAGCGACAATATTGGGCGCTCAGTATGCAGCTGTTGTTACTACCATGACCCGAAGGTTAAAGTTACGGGTGAGTGAGGTGGATATGCTTAAAAAACAAGTAACTGAATTGCAACAGAAGCTCGCAAATAAACGAAGAAATAATAAAATATTAAAAAGAGAAAATAAGGAGTTAAAGACATCTGTGGACTGGTACGCTCAAAACATGCAACCACAAATCGTGGAGCTGGAGCGAAAAGGAGAACAAATAGAAAGCAAACATCAACAGTTAATGGCAGAAGTTCAACGCTTACAAGAAACATCGGGATGAATTACTGCATATCTTGTAATAAGATAGTTTGTTTTGTTCTCATGTCCAACTCTATAATAACAGTTTTGAGTTTCAACTCGATGCAATTCTACACAAATTCAAATATCTTGACTCCAAACATTAGTGATAGCAATTTTTAAAATCAAGGATACACGTAAGATGAACATGCATTTGGCTATATCATTATAATATATAGTATTATCATTAATTATGTTTTCAATGAGTTAAAAAAATAATCCACCTGGGTCCTGACAAAATGTTTTGTACGTGGCAATAACTAATTTATTAGTATTTTTTTCTTCGTATTATTTAAATAAGTTTTTTAATTTTTTTTAATTACCAGCATAAAATTGATCAATTTTCAGCATTTTTTTAAATGCCGCCAAAGCTATATATTATTACCGGCATAACAATATAAATGCCGCTAAATTACTAATTTACCGGCGTAAAAGTTATCAATTGTAGGCGTTTTTTTAAACAAACTAAACGTCGGAAAACTCAATAATTTACCGGCATAAAATTGAACAATTGCCGGCATTTACCAAAACGCCGCCAAAGCTATATATTTATTACCAGCGTATAATAAATATATTTCCAGCATTTTTTAAAACGCCGCCAAATCTATATATTATTACCGGCGTAACAATATAAACGCCGGTAAATTCAAATATTTAGCGGCGTAAAAATTAAGCGCCGGCAATACGATTATTTTACCGGCGTATAAACAACTGTCGATAATATAAGCGCCGGCAATTCCTAATTTTTTTGTAGTGATATGCCGCTGTCCATACCTGCAATTGTTTATGTAGAAACATCATACAGATCGAACATTTCAATATTGTAAACGCATACCCCATGTTAATTGGTGGAAACTCCTCATTTTGATTATTAAGATATTGAAAAAGAGTTCCATTTGGAACGAATTCATAAACTAGTAGAAGAACTTCTATTTCCAAACAACAACCAAGTAATTTAACCACATTCCTATGATTAATTCGTAAAAGAATGACGACTTCATTAACAAATTTTTCCAATTTTTCTTCATTAATTATCAAGGATCCTTTTACTGCTACAATTCTTCCATCAGACAACATACCTTTGTAAACAGCTCCTTGTCCACCCACTACAAGAAAAAAGGGTTTTTCCGGCGCTAAAAATCGCCACAAATACACTTAAAAATCGCTGCAGCTGATCAATTCCGGCGATTTTTCATTGCCGAGCGTTCGACGAAATAAAAATGATATTTCTGATCAACCGCAGCGATAGCCAAAATTCGCTGGGAAAACATACTTTTTCCGGCGAATTTTTTTCACCCTAAATAATGTCAAAAAATGCAGGAAAAGCCTTCCCAGTATGGTAGAAAATCGTTGGGAAAACTTAACAGCAATGATTAAAATCGTCGCAAATAAATATGAAATCGCCCAATACCTTACATTATTTGCAGCGATATTAGAAAATCGTCGGAATTAAGTTGAATTTCGGCGATTATAATCGTCGTAATTAGTCATAATCGCCACATAAAAGTATTTGCGTCGATTTAATTTGTCGTCGGTATACTAAGTGAAATGATACCTTGCATATTTGCGGCGATTATTAATCGCCGAATAATCGCCGCTAATACTCTGTTAGTTTAGCGCCTTCTATGTTCCAGTGAGTTTGAGCACATATAAATCGCTGCAAGAGGTGATTGCAGCAATTAATAATCGCCGCTAATACTTTGTAATTTAGCACCTTCTGTGTTCCAGCGAGTTTGGATTCACTGCGATGACGTTTTGGTTCTTTTTTTTTTTTTTGCTTTGCCCTTTTGGCTGGGCGTCATTGTCATGTTTAAGTTATGCATGTAATACATAATTTATCTTATTCCAAGTCAGTTACTAACTATATATTAACTGACTTGGAATAAAATAAATTGTGTATTAAAAAAAATTTACATCACAAAGAAATAGGAAACATTTTCAGCACCTAATCAAATACATTCATTCATCCAAAGTCAGTTACATAGAAATTCACATTAATGTTCGTAATGGGCTATATACACTAGGGTGGACCAATTGGAATCCAAAACCTCCAACTCAACTACTAAATATTGAGATAAACACATTATATTGCTTCTAAACATTATCTGAAAATATATATACATTCAGACAATATTTGTCAATAATTGTCCTGCTCCTCTATCTTTAAAAATTACATCTAGTTAGCTATTTTAATATGCACCTGGGCATGAGGAGTGGGTAGAACAGCTTCAACACGACGACATCAATGCCGTTACAAATAAGATTTCTGCATATTTGATATTTCGGTATCTCCAAATCCAATCTGGCAATGATACACAAAAAAAAAAAAAAAAACCGTTAGAACAAAATAAACTCCAATACTGTGTATTGTTATAAAAATACCAGAGCAATGTTCTTTTCACAAGCAGGAAACTTTGACTAGTCTCAAGGAGGCTATGATTCTACTATACCCCACCCTTTTACAGTACTACATGCATAAATAATAGCAGGAAGACTTGCATGCAGCAGTATAGAATGTTTACATAATTAAAGATTGAGGGTGCTAGCTATCTATCTAGGTGGGCTAATTACGAATTTAGAAATCACTATGAACTTAACAAAAAGTATATATATTTTTTTTTCATGTCTAATGATGACCTAGTGATCTTGGAATTACTAATTATAGAATAAAGCAGTTAAATAAATGAATTAGCTGATCAAAGAGTGAAAAGGGCCGTATTCATGTGTATATGCAAACTAATGATTGTGCAGCATGCAGTTTCACATTTAATTAATTATTTATCTGTATGTCAGGATTTTATGTGAATAATTGACAAGAAATAATGGGTCACATGGATGAATTGAAAAAGGTATAAGAAATTAATGATTTGGAAGTCTTGCTCCATACTACTATATATTTGCATGCAGTACTAGTTATCTACTATAGCATTATGCACAGAACTTCACAAATTTCTTCCTGAGATTTTTTGCATGCACAATCATGTCATGTGCCTAATCTCTCTTTTATTTGAGGCCTTTAAATTCGTATAGTCATTCTTAAAAGAGACTTTTTCCAACTACGTATAGTTGGAAGGCTTCCATACCCTAGTGGCATTAATTTAATCATGGGTGACCAAGGGTAAATTTATCAAACATGGTATAGAGTATGAGGAACAGGCTGGGATGTTTTGGATGAAATAAGAGAACTTGAAACTTCTACAAAGTATAAGATTGGCCTCATATAGCATGCAAATGTCAATTCCTATAAATGAACTGGCAATGATAAAATGAAATGTGAGATTGTAAGGAGAGTATATTGGATCCAAGCCCCAATTTATATATACAGGAATTAATCAGGTACTTTATTTTTATAGCATAATACTTGAACTGCTTAGGCAAGTACCTACCTACTTAGACTTGGTAAATTTTAGATGTGTTGTGTCTATCTATGGTCCATTAAATTTACAAACTCAGGTGTCATTTACAAACTTAAAAGCTTCCAACAAATCAAACATAAAGAGTCGTGGAAGTTGACATAATACTTCCAACTAATTCAAAGAAAGGTGAAACGTATGGCATATCATGCTATAGAGCATCCGAAGTTTTTGAAGTGTGAGCTCTTTTAGTATGTACAAATGCTAAAAGAGCTCACACTTCAGAAATGATAACATTTCTATAAGGAATGACACCTGAGTGGTTGGGGACAGCTAGTAGAAATGGTAACATTCCCCAACAAGTGTTGCGTGCATGTGTGGAGGCATGCTTGCCTATTAGCTAGGGGTGCTACCCGCATGGTGCGGGGAGGGGGCACTCCTTCCCCGCCCCCCGCCCCGCACCATGCGGGTGGAGGGGTTTAATACCCCGCACCCCGCCCCCTGGAGGCGGGGGCGGGGCCCCCAGCCCCGCTACCGGGGGGTGCGGTTGAAACTACACCCCGCACCGCACCCCGCTTAAATCATTATTTAAAAAAAAAAATANAGAATGATAATTGTATTGCCTTGGCCTTCTATATAAAGATTAGCCTAGGAGGCCAAGGCAATCCATTAACTTGAATTCAAGTTTTTAACAAATTGTATATATTTATATACAATATATATTTATATAAATATAAAAAATAATTTTTTTTTATTATATATTTGAAGAGTGCGGGGCGGGGCCCCGTTGGGGTCAACCTGCCCCCCACCCCCGCTATGGGTTCTTCATGTGGGGCGGGGCCCCCCGCCCCGGCATGGGTGGTGCGGGGTAGCCCGCCAGCCCATGCGGGGGCGGGACGGAAGCGGGGCGGGGTGGCGGGGGCGGGTACCCGCTGCCCACCCCTACTATTAGCTGCACAATCTGAAGAATTGGGAACTTCATGGACCCAACTTCTTACTTTTGGAATTGTTGTTTTGAAAGTATTTCATCAAAACAGCAAACATATTGTCATAATGGACATAACAACAACAAAAAAACTAATTGAAAGCATAATCAACATTTTCAGAACTCTACATCTTTCTCGAGCAAAAAACAACCAAATCAAAAAACAAATAACAGATTCTTTCTGGAAACAAGTAAAAGAAATCAGACCAAAAATCACAAAGAGAGAGACCTACCCTGATGGCTATTGAACTTGCTTGCAGAGTGAAGAAGACAAAAAACACGACGACGCTTTGACAGCATTCCCAAGAGGAAAAGCTGAATTAGCTTGCAGAGTGAGGAGTGAATGGCGTGAACTACAAATGATTGTATATCTCAACAGTTTCCTTTCATACCCAACATCCTCAAATATATGCTGTCACATTGAACTTTAAATAGTTATTCAGCTATTTAGCATTCAACAGCTAGGTCATGAATCTTTGCTTATATATCAAATGTGAACCAAAACCATTGAGCAAAACAGAGACATACTGTTTAATAAAGAATCTCCCAGAAATTAATGGAGATTTTTAATTGTCCAGCCAGCAACTTAATTTGATTACAATTAAATTTGTATAAACCTGGATGGGCTAGAAAATTCCAATCTTTGTCATGTAAAGTCGGAAATATAAATAAAGAATAATATGCAAACCTTCTCAATGTGTTCTGATCTCTTTGTACAATAAAACAATTGTGAGCATGGTTCACAGTGTCTGAAAATCTGGGAAACCCTTTATATAATTATACTAATAATTAACAAAAATCTGGGAGTCATGCACGATACATGCATGTATGTATTGTTGGGAGTATAATGTACTAAGTTTTGCAAAGAATGATTTACAGAGACTGACATTCACATAATTGATATCCAAACCAGTATAACTAGAAAAGTGGCCTTGCTCCTCCCATCAGTCTTTGTAAATCATAGTCATATATATGTGAACATTGTTGGTATATTCTAGATCAAGACTCATATAAAGATTACTCGTAGATGGTCACACATTTAAATATAATTATTATCGATGCAAATCAATGTGGGTAAAGACATGAACATGCTTAAAGACCAATTATATAACCATTCATTGATAAATATAGATGAGAAATGTCAGCTAAAATGTGATCACTCATTGTAAAGATTATGTGATAACCATTTTTTTTTTAAAAAGCCTTAATTACCCACGAAATAAGAATTATTCAGAAAGCCATAGAAATTCCCCAAATCTCTGAGGACTTTCTGAACCCAACAATAAAGCCTCTAACTTTACTTGTTTTTTATAACTAAAAGAAATTGCAAATTGAGGTAGATATTTTGGGGGAAGGAGAACAGATACTTAGATTTTGTGCAGGAAATTTTCCAAGAAAGAATAAGTTAGGGGAGGTTTTGGTGATCTTGAGGAGGGAAGTGAGATAGAAAGAGAGGCGATGAATTGGAGGACATTGAAGATGTGACTCTCACTACTGGGAAACTTCTGCCAGACCCAGATCCAGATAGCCACCCTTGTGAGTGAAAAAGAAACAGGACAGCTGCAAATCATTGGGATTTAATTATATGCTGTTGCGCGTGTGCAAGTTTGTGTGTCGACTGAGAGAGAAAGAGAGACTGACCAAAGTGAGGGGAGAAACCGAAGGATTGGTCTATGCTTAATGATGATGAAAGCTTTGTACTGCTACAGATTGTTACAATAAATGAATGTGTAAGAGAGTGAGAGAATGAAATGAAAAAGATGACAGGTAGAAAATAACTCTTCCAAAACCAAAACAGACAGTCGTGGAAAATAATGACAATCTCCATATATACTTGTCTATATCTTAAAGCTTAGAGATAGAATGACGGCTTCGAAGGTGTGGTAGCCACCTTTTTCCCTTAGAGAAAAGAGAGAATATCCTGCTGATCATTCACAGACTATTTTTAGAGTTGTAATATGCATGAAACCCCAACCCTATTTATCCAAAAAGAAAAAAGAAACCAACCTAACACTTGTTTTACCTAACTCTTTCGGTCCTGATGATCTCACCTTTAGGTTTTATTTATTTATTCCCCTTTTGTGGTGGGCTCCTAATTAATTTGGTCGGTTTTGACAAATATATCTTGATACATGCATGCATTTATAAATATAATACTGATCAACATAATATACACAGAAAAATATAAACACATGCACAGAAAAGTATAAGAATGCGTGTGCAGAACTGTGAATGCATAAAGGGTTTTACTGTGGGTGACATTGTGGCTAAGATTTCACTGTACCTTATGCCTGGGGAGTGTTGGAGGATGCATGTTAATAGTGAATGGGTTGGGAGGGAAAAGCTGAAAGACCCTTCATGGTAGAGAAACGACTTATCGATTGTATCCAATGAGGACAAATTAGACTGTGATGAATCACTATTTTAGATTTTTGCTGTTTTTGAAAACAATATGCATGTGGAGCTTAGTTTCACAAAAAGAACTAAAACCCACACAAAATAACCAGATTCTCACTATGGAAAACACTGCAGGTTTTCTCATTGATACGTCAACATCAAGTGCCACTGATTCATATCATTTTCCTTTTGAACTTCTATGAATGTATGGTAATATATATATATATATGTATATCAAGATTGGTTAAGCTCTAGTGGATTACATAAAGAAATTTTGTTTGAAGCCTTATGCAAGGCATGAAATCCTAGCTAAGTTTTCTGCAATGAAATATCAGTTATTTCCATCACATCAATTTGATTAAAAAAATATATGTTTGGGTAGCAACAGAGGGAATTAAAATCAATGGTCAAGTAAGTGCTATTTGATATTTCGATTTTTACATCTTTCCTATGGTTCTCTTGAAAGCAATGGCTATCAACCAGCCCAACCAGATTTGACGTATAAATTAAGAAATTGGGACAGTGGTCCTCAAGAACAAAGCAGAAGCAAAGGTGAGAATATATAGGGTAAAACAGAACAAAAGCCATAGACTTGGCTAGACAATCCTCTTTAAAAGATCTTCAACTAATAATTACCATTTATTATCAAACACAAACATTGACAAACAAATTTCAAACGCCCTTACCTAATTTTCCAAACTCATGTCAGGATGTGCTGGTGCTGCTGCGATGGGCTGGTGCTGCTACGGGCTACTGCTGTGATGAAACTCAATTTCAAAGTGAAATGGGACGATTTTATTTCCAAGAAAGAATCAGAGCCTAACTAATAATTTATTAATAAAATAGATGAAAAATGAGTTTTCTGATCCATAAAATCAATCTGAGGTTTATGAAAAATTAATCATAAACCAATTAGAGAATCCGAAAAAAAAATAAGCAAAATAAAAGCTAAAACACACAAAGGGGGTCACGATTTGGTCAGATTAGATGGGTAGGTGAGGAGAAGGGACCTTAAGTTGGGCCTCGGCTGCATTAAGGCACTCCCATCTCTGAGAAGCTTCAATGGCCTCTCTTTGCCTGCCTTGAGTGGTGTTGCGTCGACGAGAAACGAGCTATACGGCTTTTGTGCGAAGGAAATAGACACTACTATAGGGCAGAAAAATGGGAGCAGATGGCTTTAGTGGCTTTCGTGTGAAGGAAACGGGCGAAGTGATCTCCGATTTTGGGCTCGAAACAATGGCCACAGATGAGAGGGTGGGTATCACAGTGATCGTAGGTACTCGGGGATGGGGAAGAATAGAGTACTTCCTCCTCTCTTTTTTTACTTTTTCTCTTTTTTTTACAAGTACAAAAAAAAAAAAAAAGAGGGGAAATGTGTTTGCGTTTCGCGCGGGGGGGGGGAAATAAAACAATCCGAAAGTTTGGGCGCCCGAGATCAATTGCAGCGATTGTTTGCCGGTCGCAGTTATTTTTTACATTTGCAGCGAAAAACTCGCCGAAATACCTAAACAAATCGCTGCAATTGAGGTGCATAGTGATCCACTCCCCGTAAATTACCAAATCGTTGTTTACTTCTGCGACGAAACTAAAATCGCCACGAAAAAAGACCAATTGCGGCGATTTTAATTGCGGCAAATTAAAAATCGCCGCAATTGGCCCTTTTTCTAGTAGTGTGAAGCAGTTGGCAAGTTAATCTCAAGAGAAAACCAAAACAGACTGCATAGAAAATTGAAACAAACAACAACAAAAACTGTAACAGACAGCAGCAAGTTCTTTTCTCTCTCAGGTTCTTCAAGTCAGCAACATTTTTCCATTGATTTCTTAATGAATTATATTTATAAAACATCTAGAAATGATTGCTAACAATTTCTGCATGACTAAGTAACAGAAGAAATGCTAATTGAGTAATGAAAAAATGACTTATCTGCTTCCATTGGTTATGCTTTGCCATCCACTATTTAAAAAGACACCACATTTTGAGGGGTACCACAAGGATACATGCTTTTAACCTGGCAATCTTACTTGAGTATCAAATGAGGCACAAATGCACAGTACAAGATTCAGTTTATTAATATTAACAAACTGAATCAGGAGTTTGTTAACATTCTTTACCATTATATATTATATAATATATCAGGAGTTCCTGAAGCCATTAATTAAAAACCTCTATAGCAAGTATACATTTTCATAAAAATTAACAAGTCAAGACTAGCAAAAATAAGAGCAGGCAATCATCAAATTAACAAGTCAACTAGTAACAGATACATGTGCAAAATGTCTTCATCGAACACAGTATACACATCTTTTAGGCCCCTAAATAAGGACACGAAGCTAATCAAGTAAAAGAGAACTGATTCCGAAATTATCAATGACTGCTATTAATAATTGAGCATGAAAGGGCTTAATGTTTAAATCACTTACAAGTATACCAGAGGTTGCATCCCAATCATTTGGAAAATACTGCAACAAGTAGCCATAACAATGATATAAGAACAAATAAATAAGCCACGACTATAATAAGCCATATGATGAGAATATTCTTCTCCTAGTCCAAGAGAACAAAAGACTCACAAAATCCAAGAATGCCAAAAAGAGCATGACAGCCACAACAATAATAAGAGCCAGTCTTCTGCATGGCAGAACAGCAATAGCACAGACAGATAATGGAGAAGGTCAGACCAAAAAGCACAAACCAAATGTATGAGACATAATTAGGAATATGCATGCATAAGTGACACAAAAACCTTTTAAGGTATCTGATTTGAAAATACATACATATTTTCTCTGAGAAACCAGTATACAATTCACACTTTACAATGGGGGAGACTTTTACCTTGCAAATTGCAGTATTCAGCACTTAAAATGTAACTGAGATACTACCATAATAACACTAGCATGTTGATAAGTTTGTATATAGTTATTTCAGTACAACTTATAATTGAACAAACATAATCTATAAAATAAGTTTGTAAATACTTTTTTCTTTGATTGATTAATAATAATTATATTGATGGTAGAAAGTAGAAAGTAGGCATAGCCCATGTAAGGAGAATTATTAAACAGTGGTAATGGTTGACAGGCCAAATGAGGCTTGATTGATGTATGAGAAGCTTGAGTCTCACCCAAATGTGCAAGTAAGCAAGAACGCAAGACAATTCATGTTCAGCTTTCAGGTAACTACCGATTTTCTGTTTGTATTTATGGGTGAAGAGTCAAAGTTACTAAAAGGTTTCAATCTAGCATGGCTGTGTGAGTAATGAAAGGTAAATAAGTTACTTATGTCAATGACACAGAACTATATTCTGTGTGGGCATTTTTTTTTTTTGGGAAATTTAAACTTGAAAACTATAATATTCTGTGGGAAATTCAAAAAAAAAAAAATTCCCACCACCAATGAGAAATTAGCATACGACATATTATGGGGATTTATGGGGATTTTCTAGAATTGATCACACATAATAAGGTATATTCACTTTTCTTTTTTCCTGTTTCTATCTAATAGTCATTGTCAACTTACAACTCTAACAGGCCATGGAGATGATCAAGTTCACAACAAGCACGCCTTTTTAATCAAGAGCCTCTGTATTAGCATAAGGCTCAACCAAATGCACTAGAACAATGTACACCTATCTTCAAAACTTATTGCGACGTTGTATATCACAATCTGAAAATTTGAAAAATCCCCAAAGGCATTCACAAACTAAAAAATCCATGTAAGCACACAAGAATTTGATGCAACATTTAAGGAAACACAACCAAATGCTGTCTTACCTTCATTTTACAACTACAGGGATCTAAATAATTCAAGCAATTGTCATAGATTAGTGTATCTAGTTTACCTTTAGACCATAGAGCTCGAGCAAGCACTTTGTCTGCAGGTCCTCACCTCTATTTGAAGGCAATGTTGATTTCAAAAAACTAACACATAAGTGATCTATTCTAAAAGATTGACTAGATACAACTTATAATCCGCAAAATGTATTTAAAAAAAATACAAAGCAGAACAACTTACTGTGTCGAGATCTCATAGCAGCTAGTCTCTGAATGCTTTATATATATATAAGTAGTTTAATCTATCAATACTTAGAGAAAAGTTCTGGATTTTTTTTTTAAAAGTAAATTGCATGTTGGTGGATCACAAAATGGAAATTAAAGCTGGTAAAGATATGTGAAAAAAGATGTAACAACAGGACCCAAATTTTAAACCAACCACCCCACCAACTTTGGAACCCTAAAGACACCCAATTTCACCAATCCAGAACCACAACTCATATGCACAAAACAGACCCACAACACAGATGCACTAAAAAGACTCACAACTCATATGCACAAAAAAAGAACCACAACTGTCTTCTGCACTAAAATGCCACTGCATTAAAACAGAACCACATAACTGATGAAGTTTATAGTGCGTGCAGTCACAAATGCACAAAACACAAGCTGAAGACCACTTCCCTTTCTTTTATATTTTCTTTATAAGTTTTACTAATTTGAAATATAAAATAGATGTTATACACATGTAGAGCATCTGAAGGCATGAACGTTGTTGTTAAAAAAAAGAGAAATGCACTAAAATGCACTAAAAAACAAAGCAGTTACGATCTGTGATGAGTGAATTTGTGAGTGAAAAACTGAAGTGAGTGTTGCGTGAGCAAAGGAGAAATGGGAGGGAGCTTACTGCTGTGAGAGATTCTCAGCAGCAACCCAAAATTGCACAAAACCTAGGAAAAATCCCCAAAACCCACGGACTGCACAAATGAAGTTCATTTCACAGAAATTTCATGGAAGTGAAAATTAACTTGAAGTGAATGTGGGTCTGTTCGTGAGAAGTAGAGAAGGAGAAGGGCCTTACCACTGATTAGCACCTCAGAACTCCAAGAACTCCCACAAACGCGCGCAGCACCAAACCCACAAGAAATCTACAGTGGAGAGAGAGATAGGGTCTACTGTGAAGGCCCTGGGGTTCGAAGTCAGAGGGTAGAACGAGTAAGAGAGAGAGAGAGAGCAAGAGAGAGAGAGAGAGAAATACGAAGATGAGCACCGTGCGAGAGAGGAAGAGAAGATCTGAAGATGAGTCTGGCACGAGGGGGAAAAATAAAACATTTCGTACGTTATAGACCCAGTAGTGACGATTTTAGTCCGTTGCAAAATGTTTTTTCGTTTTGCGGCGAAACAAAAAGCTATGATAGAATTAAAAATCGCTGTAAATAAGTCCAACTCCATTTAAATTGCAAGTCGTGGTTAAAATGCCCCGACGAGTTTTGATTCGCAGCAAAAAGTGACTTATTGCAGCGATTTTATTTGCAACAGAATAAAAATCGCCGCAATAAGTACTTTTTCTTGTAGTGACCCTCGCCAAGTATTCTATTTACATTAAATTGATCAGTGGCTTCCCCCAAATCCTTTGAACTATACAATTCGTTGCTCTCAACATTGACATCACTTGAAGATAGTTGTTGTTGTAACAATAGCCCACCATTTTGTTTGAAGAACTTCTCTTATTGTTTAATCATCTTCCTTTTCCTTATCAGTTTGTATGACCACCATCCACCAAAAAGCAAAAATAATACCCCAAATCTTGTACTAATACCTGCTTAGTCAATGGAATTGGAAATGATTACTCCTTTCTATCGTAAAGATTATATAAATAATTTTGGTTTTGCATGTACTAATAATGATTATGGTAATAATAGTATCGTGTTACAAGGCTTTGAGGAAGGAGATTGAAGGAGAGGAAAGGTGGGAGCTTTAGGGTTCTGGAGAGGAGGCTTCAAAGAGGTGAGAGATGAAGTGAAGTAGATGAGAAGTTGGCAGTGTTTGTTCGTATACCTTAGCAGATAGCATAACGACATGGAAAGGGATCTCCAAACAGCGTTGCTCAAATAAGAAAGGGAAAAACAACGTAGCTTAGGTTAATGGAAAGTAGGATGTTAAGATGATTTAAAGCGCACCGCGTGTTCTATAAACGATGTAGTTTTGCTTAGGTTTCTAGAAGGTGGGTTTAAGGGTTTTCTTTGTAATTTCACATGTGGGTTTTCAAGTCCCACGCCAGAGGTGGGGTTTTGACATTATGGACATTGTTGAAATTTGGTTATTTCTTTCACGGAGGAATTGGGTGGCCTCGAACTAACCCCTACGTATGAATGCTAGTTAATTTCTACCAGCAACCTGTGTTCATCATTATTATCTTATCTTCCATTACAGATCCATTACAACCTTCCCATTCTTATCTTAGCCCAGGAATTGGTTCATTATTTGAATAAGAAGGTAAAGGGCAGAAATGTTATAGTGAAAATTGATATGGCCAAACCATATAATCGAACGGATTGGTCCTTTTTGGCTCAGGTCCTAGAAAGCTTTGGTTTTTCCTCTCAGTTTTGTAGATTGGTGATGGAATTTGTGAAGTCTCCATGGTTTTCGATCATGATGAATGGGACATACAAAGGTTTTTTTCAACCTTCTTGGGGGCTACGTCAGGGTGATCCTCTCTCACCATATTTGTTTATTATTACCGAAGAATTGTTGTCAAGACTACTGCGGAAAAATTTGAAGGAGGGTCAAATAGGTTGTTTCTCACACCGTGTGGGGGTGCCTTTAGCATCCCACTTACTTTATGTTGATGATCTCTTGGTGTTTGTAAATGGTGCAAAGCGTTCTATGCGTAGGCTTGTGAAAACTTTGGAAGTTTATGAGAAATGGTGTGGCCAATTGATAAATAAGGAGAAACGGCTCTTTTTTTCTCAAAGAATATTGTGACTTCAAGATGGAGGGGTTTGATGAGGATGACTGGGTTTGTGGAAGGGAAGATCCCAGTTATTTATTTGGGAGTTCCGCTGGTATAAGGAAGATTAAAATCACTAGATTTAGAACCTCTAATCTCAAAAATACCAAGTAAGGTGGCAGGATGGAAATTGAAATTGCTTGCTCTGGGTGGTCGGCTGATATTGCTCAAACATGTTCTTTCAAGTATGGTAACTCATCTCTTGGCAGTTCTTAACGTGCCTATGGTGGTGTTCAAAAAACTTAATTCAGTTTTATCTAGTTTCTTCTGGGGAGAACTTAATGGAAAACTGAGAATGAAGTGGTGTGCGTGGGACAAGCTTTCCAAGCATTTCAAAGAATGAGGACTGTGACTTAGGAATTTTTCTGAGGTCCAAAGATCGCTGCACATGAAATTTGCATGGAGACTATTGTTGGTGGATAATCTGGGGACAAAATTCTTTCGAGCAAAATATGTGAAACATGGACATGTGATGTTTGCCGAGGCACATAGTACAGCTTCTTGTTTCTAGAGATCGATTATCAGTGTGCTGCCTGAGGTGGTAGAGAATGTGAATGTGAAAGTGAAAGTAAAAGACGGAGGCTCTTCATTCTGGTTTGATAGGTGGCTTGCGAACGGGCCACTTAGCGTCGATGTAGGGTCGCTTAATGCTAGGCTTCGAATTAAGGATGTCTGGGTGGATTCTAAAATAATAGTTGATTGGATTCTTTCAAATAATTGTATTGTTTGGTATCTTTGGGAATTTTGGAAGGAAACGATTAAATAGCTTCAGGGGGTTCAATTTCTTATTCGACATCAATATCGAGAAGCGAAACAGGTTGTAGATTTTTTGGCGCAGCAAGGTGAGGCAAGTTTGTCTTGTAGATACGAGGAGGGTGGGTTTCTTCCCCGTCATGTCAGGGGTATTATTCGTATTGATAACATTGGCCTCCCTAGCATTAGAGTTTAAGTCTCTCTGGTCTTTTATTATGGTCTTGTTTTGTTTGGTTCTTTGGCTTTTGGTAGGGTTAGCTGGTTTGTAACTACGGTATTCCTCCGCCATAAGTGAGGGTTTATGAATAAAATTGGAAAAGGGTCACTCGTGAATAGGTGGCTCTGACTCTTTAAAAAAAAAAAAAAAAGATGTCTGGGGGGATGGTAGATGGGATGAAGATCATCTTGTGGAATTGGTTGGTATGGGAAAAGCCAAGGAAATAATGCAGGAAATTGTGGCAGGAAGAGAGGGAAACGATATCATCATTTGGAAACCTGCAGGAGACATAAATTTTTCTTCGGCTAGCGCTTGGGAATTAATTCGGATCAAGGGCGCTGTGCAACCAGGCATGCACTAGATTTGGCACCATCTGTTGCCAAAGAAGATTGTTGTATGTATGTAGAAAGCCAAGTTTGACGGCTTGGCTGTAGATGCAAGAGTCCAGGCTTTGGGTATTCCCATTGTCTCATGTTATGATTATTGTGTACATGGAAACAATGAGAATTTAAATCATGTCTTACGCTTATGGGATATTGCATCGGAAGTGTGAAATTTTGCTTCGCATGCTCTGGGTGTTCCGCATATAGAGGGGAGGTCATGGTGGGCGACGGTGATGCATTGGTTCTCTTATGCGAAGAAGACAAGTCACCGAGGTATCCTTCTTGGCATTTTGCCGTCTATTATCATATGGCACCTCTGGGCACATCGCTACAAGGCTAGGATGGAAGGTATCCATGAATCAACGATGGGAGTGTGGCTGGTAGTTAAGGTATGGTTAAGGAAGCTCTCAACCCTTAGGAAGCTGCTATGATCACAGAAGATGGCCACATAAATGTTTTACCGAATGACATGTACTCTTAACTGGCATGCCACGTGACTTAAATTTAAAAAAATAATAAAAGCAAAATTTAAACAGATCCAGGCATGCCACATGACTTAAATTTAAAAAAAATCAAAATTTAAACGGACCCAGTCATGCCACGTAACTTAAATAATAATAATAATAATAAAGCAAAAGCAAAATTTAAACTGACCCGATTAATTCTACCTGCCATTGTCCCACTCCTCTCACTCTCACTAAATTGCTACAACTTACTGGTGCGACTCACAGCTTTCTCAAACCCAGGTATTCGATAACTTATGCCTCTTTAAGACCAACTAAATAAACAGAATGAATGAAATGCCTACTAATGTTAGAACTTGTGCGGGAATCCAACAGAAAGCTCCTTTATCCAAATCCTTTGACGCCCTCTCCGAACCCATTTTCCCCTGCCAATCAAACTACATTTAACGTCTCACATTAAAGCCAACAAATCAACCACAACTACTAGTCAATCCCAATAACAAACCATTATTAATTTGTCCTATACCTCTACCATAATATCAATCTGAACACCAAGAATCAACTTGGGTCGGTCCTGCGAAGCACAAAAGTTGAACCAAACACATTGAAAACCCAACGCAAAATAAAAATTAACCAATCATTGACATCTATTACAAATGCTTCAACCTGGGTTCGTGTGGTTCCAGGAGATGAGGGATCGTGTGGTTCAGGGAGATATGCTCGAGATTTTCAGGGAGAGAGGCTTCGTAGGTGGAGATGAGGGAGATGAGAGAGATGAGGGCTCGTAGAGATGAGGGAGACAAGAAAGATGAGGTCTTGTAGCTGGGGATGAGGGGGATGAGGGAGTTGGGGGCTCGGAGGAAGAGTCTAGAGATGAAGGAGTTTATTTTCTTGTTTTTTTTTTTAAATCCACCTGGCAGCAGCCAAGTCATTCGGTAGAGATTTTCGATAAAAAACTTTTGTGAACCTAGCATTTTCCTTTAAGAGTAGTGTGTCACAACATCATCTTCTGATGACAATAATAGGTCGAGCGCTTGTATTCTCTTGTCGTCGAGTTTTTCAATGTGGGAAGAGAATAGAAGGAAGTAATGTCAAGCCCCCATTCCAATACCACTGGAACAGACATTAATCTTGAATTCGGCTCTGTGAAATTGTTCTCAAACCAATTCTGGTCAACCAAAAATGCATAGTTGCAGTACTCACTACTACAATTACTACTTTTTGGCTCTATAGTTGTAGTGAATGCATGGAGATTGGAAGGGATTGTTGTTTGGCAACAGTTTGTGGCGTTGCAACAACTTCCATTTGTGAATGGACCTCTGTCACAAGGGGATTTGCACCCACCAAATGAAATTGAGTCATCAGTAAAGGACCACATGGAGGCAGAGTTGTTGCAACCCATGGCAACGAAGCTGTTGTTGTTGTCGGAGAAGATGAAAGGACTTTTCTCTAACTCCAGATTCTTTTTCCTATCCATGCCACCGGTACAGCTCTAAAAGGTGGGATAGCTAACGCGAACTGTACTACCTAGTACAGCTATGTCAATCTCCAGCACCTCTAGGTCGAACCTCTTCAAAAAGGGTTTTGGAAATCCCATATCATAAGAGTCATTTCTGCAGACTATTTCAAACCAATCTTTGACGTAGCAACCATTTCCTATTCCAAAAGTGTATGGAATGCTTACGACATTATTCCCACAGTGTTATGGACATGAACTGTTTATTATGTTCGAATTTCGATGCTCGCGCGAAGGCATTGAAAGAGATCACTAACACAAGCATTCGAAACAGTAACATTTGCAATGCCATATAGATCTCTTTCTATGATGATTATGATCAATTATTAAGGCCAAACCCTCATATCGGTTTATATTGTACTTTCTTCAGATATTTCAAAGCTGGAACTTGCCTTGAAGGCCAAAGTTAGTTTGAAAGTGTTAGACAGATAAGCCAAGATTCAAATGCCTCCGAGGATCACTCACTACAAGTCCAAGACTTATCTCATGCAACAACATAACTCAAACACTTATCTGATATACAAACTGTAGCGTCTATCCCTCCTGATATATAGGAATCATAAGGCTTTAGATAAGATTTATATTGTACATATCTACTCCACTTGTAACTAACTCATACAATGTAAATGTATATAAATAGAACAATACACACGACTGAAGCCAAGAAAGCCTATTCATTAAAATATTTACATGGTATCACAACCATTATGCTCATGCAATCTCTGATCATATTTTTTTTCTCCTATGGCTTCCTCTTCCACTATTTTCATTGCTCCAAACCTCAATCAGTTGGTCTCAACCAAACTTGATGGGTCCAACTATCTGATCTAGTTGTGTCAGATGGTTCCCATACTAAAAAGAAATGACTTGATGGGTTTCATGGATGGTTCCGAACCGTGCCCATCACAATTTCTTCTTGATGATCAAGGGAAATTCACAACTGATCTAAACCCCAAATATGTCATCTGGCATAAAAAGGATCAGTTTGTACTAGGATGGATCAATGCCACCTTGTCTAATACGGTGGCTCCCTTAGTTTTTGGTATTACATCTGCACGATCAGCTTGGATTACACTGGAAGAGAAATTTACCTCAAAATCTCGCTCTCACGTTAGCCATTTAAAATGCAAACTCCAAGCTCTCACTCAAGGGTCACGTAGCTACTCTGTTTATCTTGATGAAGCAAAGGAAATAGCCGCCCAACTAAGTGTTGCTGGTAAGATTGTTGAAGATGATGATCCAATTACCTATGTTACCCATGGTCTCAATCCTTCCTACCTACCCTTTATGACCTCCTTATCCTTAGCCACCAGAGATCAACCCTTATCATTTGATGATTTCCAAACTGAACTTCTATCCAATGAACTCCTTTTAGACACACAGTTCAAATCTGTTTCTCCAGAAACAAACAATTTTGCATTATTTGCACCCAAAAACACTCACCAATCCTTCAACCGAAAACCAAAATATCCAAACAGGCCTACCCAACCTTCATTTTCTGGACACCAACCCTCCCACTTCCCTTCCCAAAGTAACTCCATGCACCACTCTAAGCCAGCATCCAATACCGCCCCACCCCAATAGAACTATACATCTCCTAAACCTTCACCAAATGTTCCATCTCCTCGCTCACCTTGCCAGATTTGTGGCCGATCCAGTCATCGTGCACTTGACTGCTTCCATCACATGGATTATGCATATCAAGGGAGACATCCTCCTACCCAGCTAGCAGCCATGGTGGCTCACACCAATGCAGAGCACGAGAATGAAACCTGGTTTACTGACAGTGGAGCAAATCAACATATCCCAGGCAATCTTGAGCAACTCTCTCTTTCACAACCATACACAGGACAAGAGCATGTGGCAGTCGGTAATGGTCAAGGTTTAACTATTGCACATAGTGGTAATGCAACCTTTCATACGACCAGCAATGAATTACACCTCAAACGTGTATTACATTGTCCTAATGCCTCTGCTAACCTCCTCTCCATCAACCAATTCTGCTTAGATAACAATTGTTTCTTTATTTTAACTGATTCCCATTTTTTTGTGAAGGACATATTAACAGGGAAGACTCTACTCAAAGGCAGGATTGAAGGTGTTCTCTATCCATTTCCCATGCATTCTATTTCTCTCAATAAGCCGCGTGCCTTAGTTGCTGTCACAGGAGTTAAAGCACCACTAGTAGTTTGGCACTCTAGATTAGGCCATGCATCTATTTCTATTGTATCCCAATTATTGAATAAATACAAGTTATCTGTTCAAGGTTCAATTAGCAAAATGGATTTTTGCGAGTCTTGTCAACTCAGTAAAGGAAAACAACTTTCATTTCCTGTGTCAAGTCGTATTTCTAAGTTTCCCTTGGATTTATTTCATTCTTATGTATGGTCGTGTTCTACCAAATCATTGAGTGGCTACAAATATTATGTCATTTTCATAGATGATTTCTCTCGATTTACCTGGCTCTATCCCCTTCATAACAAATCCGATGTTTATCCATGCTTCATTAAATTCAAAGCCTTAGTCAAAAATCAATTCTCTTGAAAAATCAAACAATTTCAATCCGATGGTGGTGGCGAATATAACTCACATCATTTTCAATCATTTCTCACAAACCACGGTATTATGCATCGGATCACTTGTCCCCATACATCTCAACAAAATGGGTCTCCGAAAGGAAACACCGACATATTGTAGAAATGGGATTATCCCTTCTCGCCGCATCTCACTTGCCATCAACGTTTTGGGTAGACGCCTTTCTCACATCCATTTTTCTCATCAATCGTCTACCTACTCCAATTCTAGAACATCACAGTCCATACTTTAAACTCTATGGCAAAAATCCAGATTATACGTTTCTTCGCACCTTTGGATGTGCATGTTTTCCTCTCATTCGTCCATATAATTCTCACAAATTAATGTTCCATTCCAACCGATGCATCTTTTTGGGCTATAGTGTGAATCATCTAGGTTACAGATGCTTGGATCCTGTCACTCAAAAAGTTTTTATCTCCAGGCATGTCATCTTTGATGAGAACTCATTTCCTACTAAGAATGGATTGCAGCCACCCAAACCCCTGCTCGTGGTTTCTTCTCCAGGTATGCTCCTTGCTTCTCCTTTATTTCCAATTATTACAAGCCCTACTACCTCTCAAGCCCATCCATCCCATGCAACGTCCACACATTCTAGCCAACCCTCCCACAACACAGCACCACCTTCACATCCAGCTTCCTCATCTCCACATCCAGACATGTACTCCCACGACCCAACCTCTTCCCCAAATGCACAGACTCCCTCTCCCATCACTCCAGCTTTTGCATCTACCACATACACTACCTCGGATCCCTTACTTCCTAACCCCAATTCTCCTACTTCCACTGCACCTCAACCCTCCCACCATATGACCACCCGATCACAAACAGGGTCATTAAAACCCTGAGACTTCTCTGACTACCATCTCTATTCAACCAAATACCCCCTACATGCATTATCTAGTATTGCAATTCCACATGAACCACGTTCTTATCAACAGGCTGCTCTTTTACCTGAATGGTATGCTACCATGAAGGAGGAATATGATGCTCTCATGGCTAATAATACCTAGACACTCTGTCCTAGGTCTCCCAATCATAATGTCGTTGGCAACAAATGGGTATATAAGACTAAGCAGACCCCCACAGGTGAAGTTGAATGCCTAAAGGCATGGTTGGTTGCTTTGGGTTACCTTCAGGAAGAAGGGGTTGACTTCACTGAAACATTTAGTCTGGTAATCAAAGCTGCAACTGTACGTGTGATTCTTTCTCTTGCTGTGTAGTTTGATTAGGAAATTACCCAACTGGACGTATCTAATGCCTTTCCTCATGGCATTCTTGAAGAGGATGTGTTCATGGAACAACCGAAGGGGTTTATCGATTCTACTTGTCCAGACTACGTGTGCAACCTCAACAAATCACTATATGGCCTCAAATAGGCACCTCGAGCATGGTTTCTACGATTGTCCACTGCTTTCCTTGAGTTTGGCTTTGTGTCATAACCAGTAGACACTTCATTATTTGTCTATCATAAGGGAAACTCTCACACTTTCTTTCTTATATATGTAGACAATATCCTTGTAACAGGCACATGTCACATTGATTCACTCACTAATTATCAAGCTGCAAGCAAATTTCAAGATGAAAAACTTGGGTCCCATTGGCTACTTCCTCGGCATACAAGCCACACGAGACACTACTGGACTACATCTTAGACAATCCAAGTACATATACGATCTACTCCCTCGCACCAAAATGGCATGTGCCAAACCATCTTCATCTCCATGCACCATGGGATAGAAGCTTTCTTCACATGTTGGTGAACCACTCACCTCCTCTCAAATTACAGAGTACCGGCAAACAGTAGGGGCTCTTCAATACTGCACATTAACCAGGCCCGACATCTCATTTGCTATTAATCAACTATGTCAACACATGCACCGCCCCAACTCTATGCATTGGACTGCAACAAAACGCGTACTCAGATATTTAAAGGGCACCATGGACATTGGTTTGTGGTACACTAAAGGTGATGGCCATCTCCAAGCATTCTGTGATGCGGACTGGGCGGGTGATCTTGATGATCGACGCTCCACCACAGGCTACGTTGTATTCCTTGGTAAATCCCTCATTTGCTGGTCTGCTAAGAAACAATCGGTGGTTGCTAGGTCTAGTACGGAAGCCGAGTATAGGGAACTGGAGATGGTCACGGCTGAAGTGTATTGGGTTCGCATGTTACTATAGAATTTGCACATTACCCTTCATAATGCTCCTACAATCTGGGATAATGCTCCTACAATCTGGGATAACAATGGCACCATTGCACTTGCTTCCAACCCTGACTTTCATGCTCGAACAAAACACATCGAAGTTGAATTTCACTTCATCCATGAGAAAATTGCAAACAAAGACATCTCTATCCAGTTTCTCGGCTCATCTGATCAACTGGCTGATGTGCTCACTAAAGGCCTGAGATCCACACGCTTCTGTATGCTGCGATCCAAGCTAACGGTGACAGACCTCCCCATTAGCTTGCGGGGGGCTGTTAGACAGATAAGCCAAGATTCAAATGCCTCCGAAGATCACTCACTGCAAGTCCAAGACTTATCTCATGCACCAACAGAACTCCAACACTTATCTAATATACAAACTAAGGCATCTATCCCTCCTGATATATAGGAATCGTAAGGCTTTAGATAAGATTTATATTGTACATATCTACTCCACTTGTAACTAACTCATACAATGTAAATGTATATAAATAGAACAATACACACGGCTGAAGCCAAGAAAGCCTATTCATTAAAATATTTACATAAAGAAAGTTCCCAGATACAAGGAAAAAAAAAGACCTCGTGATCAAATTAAGACTAGAATATATAATTTCTATGAAAGTTGGCTACGACATAAGCTGTCAGAAAAGTCAGTTTCAAATTAAAGGTACTTACTGGTCAGAGAAAAGAAAAAAAATAGTTCCAAAATAATGAATGCTAAACTTAATATCAGTGGTGTACTTAAGCTCAACATTGATGGAGCTATGTTTTCAGATATACATAAGGCAGGGGTAGGTGCTATATTACGAGATTCATCTGGGGAAATGGTAATGGCTGCTTCTAAACTTGAATCAGAGGTGGAAAAGCCAGAAGCAGTTGAGCAATGGCAGTTTTCAGAGGCATGCAATTTTGTTCCACTATGGGCATTTCGCATATTGAGATAGAGAGTGATTGCTTACCGTTAGTCCAATCTTTGGAGAAAAATAATATGTTGAAGTGAATGCTTGGGAATCTGTTTAGTGAAGTACTGCAGAGGATGAGTAGTTGTTTTGTATGTTGTTCTTTTACTCATGTGTATAGAGAGGGTAATTGGGCAGCTCATCAGCTTGCTAGAAATGCTTGGAGAGTTGAAAACATTGAAATGTGGTGGGATTGTATTCCAGACTTTCTTTCTCAAACATTATGGTTTGATAAATGTCTGTAATTGTTTATCTTGAATGAAGATGTTTGTTTCTATCAAAAAAAAAAAATTAATATCCGTCGGTCCATTCCTTATAAAAAAAAAAATGGATTTGACGAATTGAAGGATTCATTAGTTGAGTACTTGTCGGACATAATTATAATTTCTATCTCTCAAATCTCTAATGTTTACTCAAAGGATGGTCCACATTTAATTATAATGATGAGATGAGATGAGGTGAGATGATTTTTGTATCAGAATGAGCTCTGAGTATCTCAACGCCACATGTAGCTCTCCTTTTCCTCTCCTCTCCTCTCATAAATTATCTAATGTAGTACTTGACCTGACTCAAGTTGCATTGAACTAACCATGACTTTCACCTACATATATAAATATAAATATATATATATATATATGTTAGTAGCTAGGTCGGCCCTTATACTAAAGATCGTTTCAATTCAGTTAGGTTTGGATTTCAAAAATATTTGAAAGTATTTTGAGAATTTGTATGAGATTAGGTTTTGAAAAATGGGAGAATTTTTTTTTTGAATAAGTCTTTTTTAAAATAAGTATTGTATTGGAGTTTGTGAAAGTGAATAGATAAAATTGAAAATTTGTTTTAATTTAGCTTTTTAAGATTATTTTTTATTTTGAAATTTTTAAAACCTGTATTACTTTTGTGTTTGAAAATGACTAGGTAATGATATATTTAGGCCCAGCTTACTAAAGACCGAATGAATTATAGTTTCTTTCAGCCAATAATCATATATATATATTATATATGCAATTAATCAGTATTTTTCAAGTTAAATATTGTTTGAATTAGTCCAACTAGTACGTACGCATGATCGATCGAAGTAGTAAAGTTATTGGGTGAGTACTACAAAACAACCTTAATAGTTTTTGGCTCCATATATAATATTTCATGCATGTAGCTTTGCATCTGAAGGTACGCGTCCATTAATTCAGTATATACCCTCATGCGCTGACACCTCTCTGCATGATCTGGATCGAACTCATGACACATATAAACTCCGATCAAAACCAAAGATTTTTTAAAATAAAAAGATCGATGGCTTGAAAAAGTTTAGATAACCCAAAGTACTGCACGACCCTACTAAATTAAAGCTTGAACGAATAATTATTATCAGCCAATAATCACTTGTTGTAAAAGTCTTTGCTTATGTAAACATAAGCTATTGGGTGACTTCTAAAACTCTCATTTGGATGTTGAGCTGAGTTGAATTTCTTATGAATAATAGTACTGATGGTGGAGTGAGTTTTGTGGAGCCTGTCTAAGATGAGTTGAGATATATTTGGATCATGTTAAGATGAGTTTAGATGTATTTATGGGAAGTTGAAAATGTTTGTGGGTCACGCATGTAAAGAGGTGTTGAGTTGAAAAATATTGTGGGTCCCACGTATAAAAAAATTTTGAGTTGAGATGAATTTAGTGATTTGAGAATTGGGTGTTTAGATGTTATACTCACTTTAAAATTAGACTGAACGAAATTGATCTTAGTTGATTCTAACTTCCAAACAGGGCCTATTGTGTCAATAGGACTATAAAAACTCATATGGATCATGTCAAAGTAATCTTCCATATGAGTTTTTATAGTCCTATTGGCACAAAAGTATTTAAGGACCAGTCCAATGAATCCAATGGAGCCACTGAGCCTAATGACTCACCAACTCATTACCCAACCCATTGTCTAGTACGATTTTGAAACTTAATTCTGAGAAGATTTTGGATGACTTATCCAGCAAGCTATATCTCATTGGAAATCATTATCTCTCTAGTTTTCAACGCATCAAACGGTGTGCAATTTAGAGTCTTCTAGAGGAAGTTATAAGGCTTTCATTGAACATTGTACAAGACTGGTGGAATGTGGCAAATTTTTAGATTTTCTCATGTTAGTTGGGAAGTAGTCTTAATTAATGTTAGTTGGGAAGTAGCAAGCTTTAATTACCCATACTTGGAGGGTTGTTCCAAATTTTCCTATACCCTTTATGCTAATGAAAAATTCAAACTTGAGTTGATTACAAAAGTAAGCTTTTTAGCTTATGAAGAAGTATTTCTTCTTATAACTCTTATCCTTCGGTGGATTCCGATAGGTGGCGAGTTCTTGTTTTGTATCCCTTGTAAGTTTCTTTTGGGTGGTGATTTCTGTATCTCTTTGGCGTTCTTGTTCGGGTGGTGAGCTTATCTTTCTTTGGGTGGTGATATCTATATCACATTGGATCCCTTTATCTTTTATCTTTTATTTCCTATCATAAGCCTAGTATCACCTATTTTGATCTTTTTTGTGATGATTTCTAGGAGCAGAGAAATGCACATCATGAATCAAACCATTGAATATGATTGTTTTGAGATGTCATATTCTAGTTTATATCTGAATATGGAATAGCGTTATTTCATTTGATTCCAGTTATCTCATCCAGTATTAATTTATTCATTTGATTCCAATTATCAGGTCTACAATTATTTACTTGCATTAATTATTCAATTATTTACACTTATTTCCGCTCCTTCTGGTATCAAGGATATATATATATATACACGTGTGTGTGTACACTTAATTGATATGAACGTTTTCTCTCTCTCTTTTTTTTTTTTTTTTTTTTTGGGAGGGGGGGTGTTTGTGTGGAAAGTTTGTATTTAGCTTGTGAGTTAAGTATCCAACACGAGCTNTTTTTTTTTTTTTTTTTTTTTTTTTTTTTTTTTTTGGGAGGGGGGGTGTTTGTGTGGAAAGTTTGTATTTAGCTTGTGAGTTAAGTATCCAACACGAGCTACGAAGCTGGAGCGTTGGTTCGAATTTTCGGAAGCAAGAGATCACAACCTCGTGAGTCGTGTGCTAGCTTTCAAGATATTGCAATTGGGCCAGTCCTAGCCCAAGTCCAATCTCATTGGGCGTATTTCCTTATCATGGACCGAAGTCACTGAGAAGCCTAAAGCCCAATCCAAAGTGGGATGTGTACTCTTTTGGGGTTATGTTACTTGAGCTACTTACTGGGAATGTTATATTTTTAGATAGAATGGGCCAAGGGACTGGGCTTATAGTTGAGGATAAGAGTCGGGCTTTGCGGATGGTTGACGCGGCGATCTAAGCTGATTTGGAAGAAAAAGAAGAAGCTTTGTTGGCTTGCTTCAAGCTAGGATATAATTATGTCTCTCCAATCCCGCGTACAAGAGATCACCATCAATGAAATAAGTCCTCCAAGTACTTGAGAGAATTCCATCTTCATCTTCTTCGTCACACTACTACGGTTCCTAAGAAGATTGTGACACTTTTGTAGAGAGAGGTGTATGTATGATTGATTCGTAGGTTGTCATTTGGTTTCGATGTTGATTGAATACATCTTGTGGTGAGACACTAATTTCCCTACTAATTTTGGAGTCGAAATCTAATAAAAAATTATTTCTAAAAAGCAAAATCATATGAGTCTTACTCTTTTAAAAGCATTTTATTGGGTTTTCAGTTCCTCTATATATATATATATATTATATATCTCTTTGGGAGTTTCGAAATTTGCAAAAATGTATTTTTCCGTCTAATTTTTGTTAATAAAGATTTCGCTTCTAATTCATTTGGACATTTAAATTTTCTTGTATTGTTTATTGGAATTTCAATTGTTTATAAAATGATAGAAGAATTCTATTTGGTGGAAGCTTACCACTCAGATGACCCTTTTGACGTAGCATCACCATGTGGTGCCACTTGGTTTATTTAAAAAATTAAAAATACAAACACAAAAGTGGTAGATGGAACCTAGGGTTTCAATCTTGTATGAAAAATACTACTCCATCCAAAGATGTTGTAAAATTAAACTCAAAAATTAACGTGGCTTAGTATAATACAACATATTTACTTTATAGTAAAAGGAACTTTACAGTTTATTTATACATTTATTTTTATAAAATCCTTTTATAAATAAAGTATTTCTCTTTCCCCTTGGGAAATAGTTGGAGGAAAGTTGAGGCCAGGTTTGGATTTCAAAAATATTTGAAAGTATTTTGAGAATTTGTATGAGATTAGGTTTTGAAAAATAAGAGAAAAAAAATCTGAATAAAAGTTTTTTTTTAAATAAGTATTGTACTGGAGTTTGTGAAAGGGAATAGATAAAATCAAAATTTTGTTTTAATTTAGTTTTTTAAGATTATTTTTTGTTTTAAAATTTCTTAAGCCTGTATTATTTTTGTGTTTGAATAATAATTAGGTAATGATTTAGGTCTTGTTTGGATAATAAGATGAGATGAGAAATCTGTGAATAGTTGTAAAATATTTTGAGTTAAGATGTTTTATTAGGTTTTGATAAAGGAGATAGAAAAGGTTAAATAAAAATATTATAAAATTAAAATATCGTTATAATATAATTTTTTATCATTATTTTTATTTTAAAATTTAAAAAAATTAAATTATTTTCTGTACTTTGTTTGAAATTTGAAAAAATTGTAATTATTAAGTAATAATTACATTAAAAAGTTGTATTTTCAACTACTTATCTACATACTCATCTATTTATAATGGTCATATTTTAAAATTATTCATCACTTAATTTTCAATTAGGATAATATTAATTTAAATCGTATCTACCAAAACAATCTGCAGATCGACTTTGAAATTAATTACTTTTCTGTTGACTAAATTAAATTATTAAAAAGGAGGCTTTATGATGAGATCATTCAAAGCGCTGGCACCTATGATTAAGAATCGAGAGTCAACCGAAAGTTAGAAATTTAGAACAATCTTTGTCAAGGCCATGTAGACGTTGAGAGGAAAAGAGTACTATGATTGGCGCCCATGATAAAGAAAATCGAAAGATTATTATTTTTTACAATATTTTCTTAATTTGGACTTTGTCAAATATTCCAGAGGTTGGGATGAAAAAGTTAATTACTGTATGTACACTGTACACGCGGCCCCGGAAAAAAAAAAAAAAAAAAAAAAAAAAAAAGTAATGATTCTATTCATTAATTATTTCCATTTTTTAATCAATAAACTCCGATCAAATCCAAATTAGATTTTTAAAATAAAAATATCGATGACTTGAAAAAGTTTATTTTACATATATTTTTTAAAATTAGATTTTTTACTTCATAGTTCAGTTTACATATATTTCATTAGAAGAAGTACCGTCAAACATTTTCTACAGTTTTGGAAGGCAGGACTGCAATGAATCTACCACAATAAGATTATAAAATCTCAACAAGTAATCATAAAACTAGTCTCATGTCATGACAAGTATTAACGTGCATATAATTAAATGCATGAACATTATGCTTGAATATCATAAAAGAACTTTTCATCTATATAATTCCTAAATATACTCTTTCATTCGGACCATCCGGGTTCCTGAGCATCTCTGCATATGAATCATCCATTTTTAAAACCTAAAGACATTCCTAAAAAATAAAGAATAAAAAACTTAAAATGGAAGAAATGAGACTTAAAAGATTAAAAAACCCAGCTAAAATTTAAAAAATTAAAAATTAAAAATTAAAAATTAAAAATTAAAAATTAAAAATTAAAAAAAGTATGAAGATTTAAAAATTATAATAAAAAAAAGAAAAACTTTAAAATACTAATACAAGAATAATCAAGTGACATAATCTTAATAGTTATATTTAAAGATAATGCTAGATATAATCGTAAAGTTTGCAAGCATCACACAATTCTTTTGAAAAAAAGTAAGGTTCTTTATTAAAAAATTATTATTTTTTATATGAATTTTGTACATGCAAATATGCAAAGACATATACCGAAATATCTATATCTGTATATTCCGCATGATCAACACAAAGATTATATATTATGACTATCATTGAGTGAAAGCTATCTAACTTCTTTGTAGAGAGGGGAAGATTGTTGATCAAGTAAAGAGCATTTCTCTGAAGTTTTAAGATGGTTTAAAAGAATTCTCATACAGCATGTCGGCCCCATAATTGGGGAGGAACATATTGTGTCTAGAGTATTATTGTGTAAACTTGAGAGATTTAATATGTATTATTCATCTGATTATGCAGATTCGGGGAACTGGATTGATTCTTGGAACGGAGTTTGCAGACAACAAGACACCTAATGATCCATTCCCTCCTGAATGGGGCAAGTTCCATCTTAATTTTGTTTCTTCAAGTTTACTGTATGAATATATTTATTTACTGAGGGGAAAAATTGGTTAGATTACCTATAATTTCTTTCTTAAACTAGATTAGAACATCTTGTAGACCTAATCTTTCTTTCTTTCTTCCTAATCTTTTATATCTCTGAATCTTATCTTCCTTGCTCCCTGTGCTCTGTACGTATTTGTTGTTGTAGACACGTATAGCTTGTTTTCATAAGAAAAGCATATTGAAATTTCTGACTAAGAAATAATTTGTTGCTGATAATGGCAGAAAATCATCTTGCTTCCTGTAAAGCAACATCAATTATCTTAGTGACTTGTGAGACAGATGGTATAAATAAAGAATCTATGTTATAACATTTGGAAATTTATCTTTAGTTTTATTTCTCTGCATCTTTTCCTAATCCGATTCTTCAAATTTAGCTGACTCAGTAGGCAACTAGAAAGATCATGTCCATAGCATATGGAGGATATGTTTAAGTTCTTTGATCTTCTTTTTTTTTTCCCCCTCAGCAGAGATTAGATCCTAGAGCAGCTTGAGGAACCATTTTATTCGTATATAAAAATTGATGCTTATGAAACCGAAAAGAAAATTAGTGGATGTTTATGCTTTATACTACCATAGATAAGATTATCTTTGTGAAACAATGAAAAGTGCAAATTATGGAGATTACAAGATGAAATTGAACAAACAATACAACACAAATTAAGGTGTAACATCACCTGATGATTAAGAAGATAATAATAATGGCTGTGAATCTAAAGATGAGGTCGCGAGTATACTATCCATACCTGACGTTGATGATATAGAAACAACATCATATTGCTTGAATATTTCAATTCTGACATCTTCAATCTCTCCATATTTCTCTTGAAGGTTAGAAACTTTTGGCCTCATTTGGTTGGCCTCCAATTCCATTGCAACTTCTCTCATTGAAGGTCGTTCCTTTTAGTTCAAGTTCAAGCATCTTTTAGCAAGGTTTGCACTGCAAGTATATTTTCCTTTTCTGCTTCCTTCAAAACTCGATTATCAAGGATGTCAAACAAATTGTTCCCTTCCATCGAACTAACGAAAAATGCAGCTAAACTTTTGGTATCTCTAGTTCTTGATGATGAGATAGCTTTTTCTCCGATCAAGAGCTCAGCTAGAACAACACCAAAACTATAAACGTCACTCTTATCTATAAACTGGCTTGACCAAAAATACTCAGGGTCTACACATCCAAAAGTTCCATGTACTAACGTGCTTAGATGAGTTTGATCTATAGCAACAGATCTTGAAATTCCAAAGTCTGCTACTTTTGCTCTATACTTGTCATCTAAGAGGATGTTTGTAGACTTAATGTCACGATGGTAAATTGGTGAAGAAGCTGCTGAATGCAAGTAGAAAAATGCCCCTGCAGCTTCTCTAGCAATTCGTAAACGCATATCCCATGTTGGTGGAAACTCCTCATTTTGGCCAATGAGATATTGGGCAAGAGTTCCATTAGGAATGAATTCATAAACAAAAAGCGGAATTTTTGTTTCCAAACAACAGCCAAGCAGCTTAACCACATTCCTGTGATTAATTTGTGAAACAATCACAACTTCATTTACGAATTCTTGAAGTTTCTCTTCGTCAATTATGTTGGACTTTTTTATTGCAACAATTCTTCCATCAACCAACATACCTTTGTAAACAGTGCCTTGTCCACCATGTCCAATTCTTCTATCTGCACTAAAACGATCAGTGGCCTTCTCCAATTCCTTTGATTAAACAATTTGGTGTTCTCAACATTGTCTTTGTTGTTTGTAGATAGTTGTTGCTCTAGCAGTAGTCCACCATTTCGTTTGAAGAACTTCTCCTTGCGTTTAATCCTCATCCTTTTCTTGATCACTTTGTATGACCACCATCCACCGGAAATCAGAAATAAGACACCAAGGCTTACGCTAACACCTATACATTTGACTCAATGAAATAGAAAGATTACCCCTTGCAATAGTACTAATGGTAAAGTAATAAAATGGATGATTAGGAACATTGAGTAGTACTACATAGACATGATTTCTATGAATGCTAGAATATTGCCAGATGAAGTACTATGTTGTGCCAAATGCAGGTTCACATAAATTAAAATTGAATTAGAAGTACTCCAAAAGATGAATGATAATTAAATTGAAAAAAATATATAACTTTCGGGTTGGAGAACTAATGATCTATATATTAATCTCAAGATCATTGATTATACTCGAGACAACTCTTTAGAGAATCAGTACTAGCAAATTAATTTTCTTAATTTAGAAGCTGATGATTGCACTTTGGAGACAATATATATATTTATATAAGAACTCTGTGATATAAGTTCTTTTTTATTTTTGCTTCAACCTGTGGTATAAGTTCTTAAGTGTTGGAATTATATGACTAGAATCCACTGGTATAATATATATTATATGAAATATATGTGTGTCCAAGCTCATTTTTATAGTAAGGAAAAAGTTTATATATAAATTATAATACCTAAAGAATTTCTATATATATGTATATATATATATAGCCAGTACGTTTGAACTTGATCAATCTTGGTTTGTGTCCTCTAATATGAGATTATAATCAGATAAACCAACTTGATGAGATGATATGGGCATATCTGAATTAATTCATTTTAGTTTATTGTATGCTATTTTATTATGTCGGTTTATTCTACTTTATTTCATGTTATTTTGTTGTATTTTAAATTATCTTACTATGATTATATTTTAATTTGTTTTGAGTAAGAGTGGGGATAAGGGTTACGCTATGGCAGGAAGATGGTACGACCTAGAAGGCCGACTGACGAGCCTGCAGACGAATTGCCGAGAGGTGATGGGACTTACGCCATGGCAAGGGCGTTAAATCGGATGACAAAGTTTCTTCAGCAAAATTTTCGTCCACCGCAAGGAGAGCATAATAGGGTGGTGCAAGTCGAGTGCACCTATGTGCACTTCTTGGCACATAGAACCCCTCCTTTCACGGGCCAAGAGAATCCACTTTGGGCCGAGAGGTGGATTGAAGATCTCGAAAGGACATTCAAAGTCTGTGGTTGCATGGAGGCCCAGAAGGTGTTGTATGGGAGTTACATGCTGCAAGGTGATGCGGCTAACTGGTGGAAGACTAAGCGGGCACTCTTAGAGATGGAGTTGGGATCTTTTGTGGTTGTGTCTTGGCAGCGCTTCAAGAAAGAGTTCGACGACCGTTTCTTCCCTGCTTACATAAGGCGACAGAAGGCACGAGAATTCAATAACTTGGTCCAAGGGGATATGACTGTTGAGCAGTATGTCCGGAAATTTATGGAGCTCGGGCGATTTGCGACTCATCTAATAGCCACCAAAGAGTTGCGGGCCGAACGTTTCCAGGAAGGGTTGCGCCCTTAGATCCGTAGACAGGTCGCGTGCTTGCAAATCCAGAACTTTCAGAGGTTAGTCGAAGTGGCCTCTATTGCTGAGCGAGAGCAAGGTGTTGTGGTAGGTTCCCCTCCGAGTAAAAAGCTATTGAATGTTGATGGTGAAGGAAGCAGTTCCGGGTCGCCGAAGAAGTTTCTACAGTGGACTGGGGCCCGACCGCAGGCAGCCTCTGGTGTGCGTATGGGGGGCCAAGCTCCAGTTTGCGGCAGATGTAATAGAGCCCACGAGGGCAAGTGTCGTCAAGGTAGAAACCAGTGCTTTGAGTGCGGTCAGACGGGGCGCTTTTCTCGTGAGTGCCCTAATCGAATCCAAGGAAATCGAGGTGGTCATCGCGGTGGTAGAACAAATCAGAGGCAAGGAGTTCAGGCTCTGGTGTACGCGTTGACTCTTGGTAGTGCTGGTGATGAGGTTCCAGAGGCTCACGACGTTGGAGTTATGGCAGGTATGGCTCTAATCGATCGTTCGTAATAGATGCCTTGTGTGGCTTATTCTCGCGTTTTGAAAGTTGTGCAAGCTGTACCCATATTCGTTGGGTGTTGGTGTTCGTGTGTTTTTCTTAAGAGTGTTCTGGGTTGTATCATGTATCCTGCTTTGGCGTTGATGTTTGACCTTGCAAATTTCGATGACGAAATTTTATTTAAGGGGGGGAGGATGTAACACCCCGTATTTTAGTGTATTTTCACTAAAGGATTATTTTAATTAATTAGAATATTGGTTCTCATATGTTAAATTTATTAGATTTTTCGGTGGATTTATTTTATGATTTTTAAGATGTGGAATTATTTTGATGTGCTTTTTAATATTAATTATTGTTTTACATTTTAATTGATCTTTAATTTAAATTAGTTTGTTTTTTAGTTTTAAAATTATTATTGTTTTAATTAAGCATTTCACTGCGTTTGAATTATTTTATTTAGTTTATTGTTTTAAAATCATTTTCGTTGGATCAATTTCATGACCCAAGATGTGAGGGTTAGACTTCATTTCTTTTTCCTCCATTTTCTTTTTCTTCTTTTCTCTCTTTTCTTTCTTCCCGTTTGTTTATTTCCGAGTAGCCCCTCTCTCTCTCTCCCGTTTCTCTCTCTCTCCCCGTGTTCCGGTTCCTCAGCTCCAGCACCGCCGCCAACAGTCCGTGATCCTCACCGGCGGCACCATTTGACTCCCCACCGACCGGCGACCAACCCCCTCCAATCTCAGACCACCCCTCACCGGCGTTAGCCTCCGTGAGCCGTTCGAAGCCGCAGCCTTCTTCCTCCCATTCCGCGGCCGTCCGGCCACCATTGACCACCATTTCTTCAGCACTTCTTCACCGGCCCTTGCCGTTCTAACCCACCTAATTTCGGCTCCGATCCGTCGCCGGAGCCACCTCCACGAGCTCAACTTAGTTTCGGCCTTTTTGGCCTTCCACCGCCGTTTCGGCCGCCACCCACGGCCAAAAGCTACCACCACTAGCTTCACCAACCTCCCTAGGCCCTACCCTATCAATTTCAAGTTTTAGTTTGACTTCGTTCAAAAGTGGGTTTTTGAGACCCACGGCCAGTGTATTTTTACACTGTGGAGTTGTTGTTTTGGCGCTTCTAGCTCTTCCATGATCCTTCGAAAATTAATATATAGCGATGTAAGTATTTTTTCAAATAACTTTTGAGATTTAAATGTATTTTTGCACTAACACTCATTTACTGTATACTAGTTGGTTGTGTGATTGGATTGTGCTGTGTTTGGTTGGTTGTTGGATATTAATGTTGGTCTGGTACATTGCATGTGCACGCATGTTCATGTTTGTAAATGAAAACTGGGTTTTCGTATAATTGCATTCATGTTCATGTGTTTATTGAAAATTGGGTTTTCATGTGTGAAAAAAGAAAAGAGACTGCAGGGATGGTGGTATAGTCCCGCCTGTGATTCTCGCCTACAGTGCTCTGTTTGGTACCTCTCGTGTGGAAATGAACTGTAGGGATGGTGGTAAGTAGGGATGGTGGTAGAGTCCCGCCTGTGATTCCCACCTACGGTGCACACGTTAGGGATGGTGGTTGTGTCCCGCATGTGATTCCCACCTACGATGCATGTGGTAGGGATGGTGATATAGTCCCGCCTGTGATTCCCGCCTACAGTGTCCGATAAATGGTTGGTTTTTATGTGAATCATTTTCTGGAAAAATGATGAATTATTATTTTTGGGCCAAAATGAGATTTTGGCATGTGTTGGAAAATATTCTTTTTGAAAAAATGATGTTTTGTGGCTAAAGCGTATATTAGCATATGCATGCATATTGGTCGCATTAATATATTTTTATCTCGTGATTGTTTGGATTATAACTTACCTGCGGTACCATTTTTTGGTACCGTAGAGTTTGATGTTGATGATGCAGATGCTGAGCCTGAGGATTTGGCTCCGCCGGAGGAGTGATCTGGGATCACTCGGGTTTATGTTTATTCTCAACTCTTGTATTGTTTTGGGACATTGGTATTGCTTTTAAACGCTTTGTTTTTTAATAATTGTATTAAAAAAATTCTGGTACTTAGTGACTTGCTTAATTTATCCGCTGCGTTTGTCGTGCTCTTTTTGCATGTTGCACACACTTGAGCACTTGTCGTTGGGATGCATGACCCGTGTTGTCATCATCCTGACGTCACGATTCCCATGTTGTTTTGTACGTGGGAGTCGGGGCGTCACATATCCCCCATTCCAATTCCACTGGAACAGACATATTTGGATTCAGCTCTGTGAAATTGTTCTCAAACCAATTCTGGTCAACCAAAAATGCATAGTTGCAGTTCTCACTACTACTGCCATTAATACTACTTTTCGACTCTATTATTGTAGTGAATGCATGGAGATTAGAAGGGGTTGTTGTTTGGCAACAGTTTGTGGCGTTGCAAAGACTTCTTTTTGTGATTGGAGCTCTGTCACAAGGGGAATTGCACCCACCATATGAAATCGAGTCATCGGCAAAGGACCACATGGAGGCAGAGTTGTTGCAACCCATGGCAACGAAGCTGTTGTTGTTGGCGGAGAAGATGAAAGGATTGTTCTCTAACTCCAGATTCTTTGCGTTGTTCGTGACATTGGTACAGCTCGAAAACATGGAATAATTGACAAGAACTGTGCCTGCAGCTATGTCAATCTCCAGCACCTCTAGGTCGAACCTTTTCAAAAAGGGTACTTTTGGAAATCCCAGATCATAAGAGTCATTTCTGCAAACTATTTCAAACCAATCTCCGGCTTAGCAACCATTTCCGATTCCAAAAGGGTATGGAATGCTAACGACGTTATTCCCACAGTGTTCTGGACAAGAACTGTTTATTACGTTTGATGCTCGCGCAAAGGCATTGACTGAGCACATGACTAGCACAAGCATCCGAAACAGTAACATTTGCAATGCCATATAGATCACTTTCTGTGATGATTATGATCAGTTATTAAGGCCAAGGCCTCATATCGATTTATATTGTACTTTGATATTCAGATATTTCAAAGCTGGAAGTTGCCTATGATTATCCAAATATATAATTTCTATGAAAGTTGGCCACATAAGCTGTCGGAAAAGTCAGTCGTTTCAAAGCTAATTACTGGGCAAAGAAAAGAAATTGAAATTTGAGAAAATTGTAATTATTAAGTAATAATTACATGAAAAAGTTGAAGATTTGAAATTGAAAAGTATTTGTATTTGAGTGATGTTGAAGAAGGAGATGAGATGAGATGAGATAGGATGAGATTATTAATGTTATGAAATTTACCACTTAAATATACTACTTTTATCATGCATACTTAATAAGTTGGGCTTATCATGTTTGACCCAATTTATATAAGATTTTTAAATAAAAAGAATTAGTGGTATGGATGATCTCCCAACAATATCTCTTATATATAACTCTAGGTAAAAGAGGAGACAAATGCGCGCCAAGAGATAACAAGTCCATAAAAAATAATAATAAAAAATAAAAAATAAAAAATAAAAAAAGAAAGAAAGAAAGAGAGAGAAGAAAAAAGAAAAAGGTGGCCCCCGGCCCGGTGGTTACCAATTAATTATGAGATCCTCGTCCTTATATATTTAGCTAGGTGGATTAATTATTTTCTTTACTTTATTAATTAATTGTCGCAATAAGTCGAATTAATCCACAGCCAATCGTCATGACCAATCAACTGATCAATGTTAGAGTAAAATATATTTCTAGACTTTGCCAAGGATGTTGAGAGAAAAATAGTATATTCCATGATCAGCCATGCATGAAAAAAACAAGTTTTTTTTTTAGAATAATCTCTTTCGACGTCTTTGTCAAGGAGGAAAAGAGTACATTCAATAATCTACCACGGGAACTAGTCGATCATGAATTTAGAGATAGAAGTATTAATTCCCAGCGTACGTGTTGCTAATTCCTCCCAAGAAAATAAACGAAAGTTTCGTGTTTGTTTGAGTTGATGTTTGATGGAAAACAAAGTAGTATATATATATATAGCAGTTTATAATTTAGAATATTATATCATAGCATTATTAAGTCCATGCAGACGTTGAGAGGAAAAGACTATGATTGGTTGGCGCCCGTGATAAAGAAAATCGAAAGATTATTATTTTTTACAATATTTTCTTAATTTGGACTTTGTCAATTCCAGAGGTTGAGATGAAAAGTTAATTCCAGAGGTTGAGATGAAAAGTTAATTCCAGAGGTTGAGATGCAGCCGGCCCCGGGAAAATAAAGATTCTTGATTAATTATTTCCATTTTTTAATCAATAAACTCCGATCAAACCCCAAAGATTTTTTAAAATAAAAAAAAGATCGATGACTTGAAAAAGTTTAGATAACCCAAAGTACTACACGACCCTACTAAATTAAAGCCTGAACGAATTATTATTATCATCCAATAATCATGCTTGTTGAAAAAGTCTTCGCTTCTGTAAATTAACATAAGCTATTGGGTGACTTCTAAAACAGTTAAGGGTGTCAAAGCAATCTTCCATATGAGTTTTTATAGTCCTATTTTGATCTTTTTTGTGATGATTTCTTCGAAGCAGAGAAAAGCACATTATGAATCTTTGTCTTCGGAGATCACCTATTTATTGATGATTTGGAAGTTCTTCAAATAAAAAAGTTATAACCCATCTTTGAGTCTATTTATTTGAGGTCAAGTTTACATAGGAACTCTTGTTAGAAGTCTATATTGAACCATCCACTCTAGCCTTCACATCACAAGCAATGTAGCAAGGCTCATCCACATTAGCAACTCTTCCAGAATTGTAATACCTGCTTATTCCTTCATTCCTTCTGATGTAAGCAATTACGTCTGATGCGACAGTCTGTTTCTTCTCTCTAGTGCCTAAGAGTCCCGTTATGCGTGCCAGATCCCGATGGCGTGTTTTTAAAGATACTACGTAATTTTTAAAATTACGTTATGATCAATTATGATCAGATCCTTATCCTAACTCCTTAATATATTTAGGTGGATTAATTATTTTCTTTCCTTTATTAATTAATTGTCGCAATAACTCGAATTAATTAATCCACAGCCAATCGTAAACAATCAACTCATGAATGTTAGAGTAAAATATATTTCTAGACTTTGTCGAGGATGTTGAGAGAAAAATAGTATATTCTATGATCGGCCATGAAAAAGACAATTTGTTTTTTTTTTTTTTTTTTTAGAATAATCTCTTTCGACTTCGTCAAGGAGGAAAAGAGTAGGCAAAATATTTAAAGGGCCGGATCTATAAAATATTGCTTTCCTCCACTAAGACCTAGCTCTGATCTGATATATTTGTTCTCGTCGTGGCTCACGTATATACATTGGGTTAATTATATTTTCCTTCAAAGTTTTAACCAAAATTTTATTTTAAAAAAATATGATTTTTCTGTTTTTAAGCATCATTTTTTCACAATCTATTTATTCTCAAAACTAAAACTTGTATTTTCAACTACGTACGTACATACTCATCTATTTATAATGGTCACATTTTAAAATTATTCATCACTTAATTCTCAACGATAATATTTTAAGTGGCCTTTATTAAGTAAAAAAATCCACAATATTCGAGCGTGAGAAATTTAGAACAATCTTTGTCGTCGTCAAGGCCATGCAGACGTTGAGAGGAAAAGACTATGATTGGTTGGCGCCCATGGTAAAGAAAATCGAAAGATTATTATTTTTTGCAATATTTTCTTAATTTGGACTTTGTCAAATATTCCAGAGGTTGAGATGAAAAAGTTAATTACTCATGTATGTACACTGTACAATGTACATGACGCGGCCGGCCCCGGGAAAATAAAGATTCTTCATTAATTATTTCCATTTTTTAATCAATAAACTCCGATCAAACCCCAAAGATTTTTTAAAATAAAAAGATCGAAGACTTAAAAAAGTTTAGACAACCCAAAGTACTCGATGACCCTACTAAATTAATTATTATCAGCTAATAATCACTTGTTGAAAAAGCCTTTGCTGCTGTAAACATAAGCTATTGGGTGACTTCTAAAACAATTAAGGGTGTCAAAGTAATCTTCCATATGAGTTTTTATAGTCCTATTTTGATCTTTTTTGTGATGATTTCTACGAGCAGAGAAAAGCACATCATGAATCTTTGTCTTCGGAGATCACCTAGTTATTGATGATTTGGAAGTTCTTCAAGTTTATTTGAGGTCAAGTTTACATAGGAACTCTTGTTAGGAGTCTATATTGAGCCATCCACTCTGGCCTCCACATCACAAGCAATGCAGCAAGGCTCATCCACATCAGCAACTCTTCCAGAATCTTCAGGATAACGTAGATTAGAATGATGTTTGCTCTCTGGTATTGATTGTAACAGTTTTGGCAGAGCAATATAACAAACTCTGCTGCACTAAGGAATATTCTGCTGTGCACGGCCACTGCTTGTAAAAATGTCTAGGAAAGTTTGTTAGGATTCCTTTTTTGTGTTTATATATACCATTTGTACTCCTCCTGATTTATAATGAGAATCTGCAAATATTTTCCTCTCTTCTACTCTATCAGTCTATGATCATGTATTTATAGGTGCTTTAGACTGAATAAAAACATGTGCGCGCAAAGAATTTAATCATTTCTCTATCAAGTTTGCCATTGGATAGCTCTCTCTTTATATATATACATATATATATATACATATATATATACACTAACCTTATTATTCTTCTATATATGTTTGCAACCATAAATATCCCATCAATTCGTACCCAAAAGTTTCGATTTGAGTTAACAAGATTATAACTTAGGAAGAACATATATATATCTATATATATATATATAGATATATTTTTCAAAAGGTCGCCTTTGATTAAAATAATTTAGTGTGTAACATATTAATTTCTCGCTGGACAAGGAGATTGATCAGAGTTGCTGGCTATGGAGTAATGGACATGAAAAACAAATTATTACGGAGTCTTATAAAGAAGATGGATTTTTTAATCCAACCCAAAGACAGAACAATTCTAATTGAGTAGTCCCAAAACATGCCCAGGAGACTTTCATGGGTAAGAACTAAACAAAAAAATGGAGTTTGGGGAGAGAAAAAAGGAATGAAGACAAATTGATCATCGAGAAAACTAATTAAATTGTATTGGATCCATGCAGTGTATTCACTATACATCAAAATCATGATCAGCTCTATTTATAGATAAAACAAAACTAGAATAGGTAAACTAGTATTTCTAATAGCGTGGATCGAATTTCTGGTTTGAGTTCGAAAACTGCTATGTTTGCTTTGTTGCTAGCATAAAGGACACAAAAAAAGTATGATTTTTTTTACTTTAATGTTAATTCTGAAACTGTTGTGTGGAAAACCAGAAGGCAGTCAAGAGCTGCTTAGAGGAGATGAGACCATAAAATGTATATGTTTGCATGCTTCATTCTACCATAAGATATAGATCATATACAATCCATGTTCAATGATACATTCTTGGCATTATCTTCAAGATATATTCAACCAAAAGACCAAATCATATATGTAGCCCACAAGATGAAATTGGGCAAATACTGCATCTAAGAAGTTTTTATTCGCCTAAATATTGAAGACGATAATAATGGTTCAACGTCTAGAGACGAGGCTATGCCGCTGTCCATACTTGCAATTGTTGATGTAGAAACAACATCATACTGATCGAACATTTCATTCTTGAATACATGAAGTACCTCTTCAAAGTTTTGTGACGCTTGCACTACTGCCTCCAACTCTTTTGCCACCTCTTTCATTGTAGGTCGTTTCTTTCCGCTCAAATTCAAGCACCTTTTTACAAGGTTGGCAACTGCAATAATCTCTTCCTTCTTAGCTTCATTCAAAAGTCGACTATCAATAATATCAAACAAATTGTTTTCTTCCATTGAATTAAGGAAATATGTGGCTAGACTTTTGGTTTCTAGTGTCCGTTTAGAAGAAATCGCTTTTTCTCCGGTTAAGAGCTCAGCTAGGACAACACCAAAGCTATAAACATCACTTTTTTCTGTAAATTGACTTGATTGGAAATACTCAGGGTCCAAGTATCCAAAAGTGCCATATACTAGTGTGGTCAGGTGAGTTTGATCAATAGCAATAGATCTTGAAGTTCCAAAGTCGGCCACTTTTGCTCTATACTTCTCATCTAAGAGTATGTTTGTAGTCTTGATGTCTCGATGGTAAATAGGAGAGGAAGCTGCTGAGTGTAAGTAAAAGAGAGCTCCTGCAACTTCTGTAGCAATTCGTAAACGCATACCCCATGTGAGTGGAAACTCCTCATTTTGATCATCAAGATAATGAGCAAGAGTTCCATTTGGAACGAATTCATAAACTAGCAAAGGAACTTCTGTCTCCAAACAAAAGCCAAGTAATTTAACCACATTCCTATGATTAATTCGTGAAAGAATGACGACTTCATTAACAAATTCTTCCAATCTTTCTTCATCAATTATCACAGATCTTTTTACTGCTACAATTCTTCCGTCCGACAACATGCCTTTGTAAACAGTGCCTTGTCCACCCTGGCCAAGTATTCTATTTACATTAAATCCATCAGTGGCCACCTCCAAATCCTTTGAACTAAACAATTTGTTGCTCTCAACATTGACATGATCACTTGAAGAGAGTTCTTGTTGTAACAATAGTCCACCATTTCGTTTGAAGAACTTCTCTTTTTGTTTAATCATTTTCCTTTTCCTTATAAGTTTGTATGACCACCATCCACCAAAAAGCAAAAATAATACCCCAAAGCTTGTACTAATACCTGCTTAATCAATGGAATAAGAAAAGGTCATTACTCCTTGCTATCGTAAAGATTATATTAATCATTTTGGTTTTGCATATACATGATATATACTTTATATCAGTAACATTAGGTGAAAGGAGACCTAACTGATCTAAGAATACTTCATTACTATTTTTTCATTTTTTAAAATATTCTTAAAGGACAATCGAGTCCACGTTTTCTTTCAAATCTCTCTCTAATCTCTTATAATTAACATATAAATTTATTCTATCTTTTATGATTCGAGGAAATAAATGTCTCTTCTAAATTTATTTCGTGTAGCAATAATATTGTCTCTCAAAACATGTACTTTTTGTTTTTACTTGTACCATAATCTTTCTGGGAACTGTGGAAAGCAAGTGAAACCAATTTAAACGATAGAAGGTCAAACAAACTGGTAAAAATGAGATGACGTACGTACCTATAATGATGGCTCTCATTTGCTGATCAGACCTCGGAGGCTCGAAACAAGTGTAATAAGACCCATCCATATTTTCACATAATTCGTTGACATCTGATATAGTGTTTTATTAATTATAAATATAGGACCAGAAAAACTCAGAAGACTTGGAGAATTAAATTGGATTAAATAGGTTGTTACGAAAGAGAATTTTACCTCGACATCCTCCAAGAAGATACGGATTTCCTCTGTAGCCATGCCGGCACCCACAGTTCCAGATCCAGGTGGTATTGATCCGAAGAGTAGTACCATTGTATATCCTCCTCGTGCTCCAACGAGTACATGAAGGATAGGTCGTATTCATCGTTGAGTTATCGTATTCCCAGCTTGACGTCCAGTTTTTCCTTGTGGGAAGAGAATAGAAAGAAGTATTGTCAAGCCCCCATTCCAATACCACTGGAACGGACATATTTGGACTCGGCTCTGTGAATTTGGTCTCAAACCAATCCTGGTCAACCATAAATGCGTACTTACATCCACTAGTACCATTACTATTCGTCTCTATTGTTGTAGAGAATAATTGGAGATTAGAAGGGATTGTGGTTTGGCAACAGTTTGTGGCGAAGCAATGACTTCCATTTATGAATGGATCCTTGTCACAAGAAGACTCGCACCTACCGTCCAATGAATTCGAGTCATTAAGGAGCAAGGACCGCAAAGAGGCAGAGTTGTTGCAACCCATGACAACGAAGCTGTTTTTGTTGTTGGAGAAGACGAAAGGACTTTTCTCTAACTCCAGATGATTTTTGCTGCTCGTGCCATTGGCACAGCTCGAAAACATGGTATAGTTGACGCGAACGTTGCCTACAAGGTCAATCTCCAGCACCTCCAGGTCGATCATCTTCAAAAAGGGTTTTGGAAATCCCAGATCATAAGAGTCATTTCTGCAGACTATCTCAAACCAATCTCCGACGTAGCAACCATTTCCGATTCCAAAAGGGTATGGAATGCTTACTTCATTCCCACATTCTTCTAGACATGAACTGCTAATTACGTTCGATGCTCGCGCGAATGCATTGACTGAGCACATCATGACTAACACAAGCATCCGAAACATGAGTACCATTTGTAATTCCATGATCAAGATCTCTTTCTCTGTGATGATCTTGATGAATTATTAAGGCAAGGGCCTCAATCGGTTTTATATTGTACGTAGTGGTTGAGATAATCGAAAGCTGGAAGTTGCCACGAAGGCCGAAGCGTATGAAAGAAAGTTCTCAGACAAGGAAAAAAACTATATATATTTGTAAAACCAAGTCTTGGTCTCTCTCTCTAGATCTCTAGACTAGGCTTTTTTCTTTGGTGTGAAAAAGTCTCTGCTACAACTGTCCAGGACGTGAACAAAGAGTTTTGCTATACATCTTCGCCACACCTTTTATATTTTTTTAAAATTTTAAAAATTTTAATATTTTTTTAAAATCGTTTTTAAATTTTATTTTTTTAAATTATTTTAAATTTTCTATTCATTATTCATATAATAAATATTTAATAAAAAAATTTTAAAAATTAAAAAAATTAAAAAAAAATATGGTGTATAAAAATTATATAAATAATGAGAGATTGTGGAAATTTTTTAAATCAAATTATGAAGAGATACCAAACAACATATTTTACAATGTGAAATTTTATTTACGGTACTGGTAAAAAGACTGTCGGTACAGTTCTATCGAAGAGTAGAGGTAAAAAGAAAAATAATATTATTTTAAAAATAATATTATTATAATTTTAAATTTGAGCTTGTATGAGTAACTCTCATTTGGAGACTATATATTAACTAACTTATTGTTTTAAAGTGAGAGTATTTTTATAAAGTGATGTTATTTTTATAAAATATTTTACTAAACTACCATTCATTTTAAAATATAAATGTGTAATATATTATGAAAAGTGATGTGTGTTTATATTTTTCATTTCAAAATATTTAATACAAAACTTAATACTAATTAATATTGGAGGAAAGTTTAACTTTTAAACTCCAAAATGACTTAAGAGTTAAGATATAGTTAATTACGATCATTTCAAAACTTAATTCTATCTAATAAAGAATTATATCATGTATGAAACTTAATTACCACTTAAATATACCTTTATTATGCATACTTATTATTTGCGCTTATCGTGTTTGGCCAATTTATATAAGATTTTTAAATAAAAAGAATTAGTCGTATGAAGCAAGTTTTAAATTCGGTTCAAGTTAAAAAATTAGAATGGAATATTTCGATATCGATATGTTTTAGTATACCGTTTCGAGATAGTCTTTATATAGATAAATTCAATATATAAATAATTATATATATAAATAATATTCCAAACTAACTGAAATATATATAACTATAAATATATATTTATAGTCTTTACATAAATATATTAATTATAAAAATGTATTTTTTTATATATTCTTTTAAATCGGTGTTATCATTTATAAGCGACACATAGAGCAATGTAGCTGTACAAAAGTAGATGAAACTTTAATAAACAATAAGAAAACCTGAGGAAAAATAGATGGAACTTTAGTAAACAATATACAAAAGTAGATGGAACTTTAGTAAATGTAAAAGCATCTTATTGGAATTCCCATATCCCATATTTTCCTATAATTTAGAGATAATTATAAGATTTTTTTCAAAAGTCTCTCTCCATTAGACTGAATAAAAACATGTGCGCGCAAAGAATTTAATAATTTCTCTATCAAGTTTGCCATTGGATAGCTCTCTCTCTCTCTCTCTCTCTCTGTATATATATACATATATATACACTAACCTTATTATTCTTCTATATATGTTTGCAACCATATATATCCCATCAATTCGTACCCAAAAGTTTCGATTTGAGTTAACAAGATTATAACTTAGGAAGAACATATATATATATATAAATTTTGATTTTCAAATGTCTCCTTTGATTAAAATAACTTATTAATTTCTCGCTGGACAAGGAGATTGACCAGAGTTGCTGGCTATGGAGTAATGACATGAAAAACAAATTATTACGGAGTCTTATAAAGAAGATGGATTTTTTAATCCAACCCAAAGACAGAACAATTCTAATTGAGTAGTCCCAAAACATGCCCAGGAGACTTTCATGGGTAAGAACTAAACAAAAAATGGAGTTTGGGGAGAGAAAAAAGGAATGAAGACAAATTGATCATCGAGAAAACTAATTAAATTGTATTGGATCGATGCAGTGTATTCTCTATACATCGAAATGAGCTCTATTTCAAGAAGAGCCAACTGAGATAGATAAAACAAAACTAGAATAGGTGAACTAGTATTTCCAATTGATAGAGCGGAACTTCTACATGGTTTGAGTTTGAAGAGTATGTTTGCTTTGTGGCTAGCATAAAGGACATAAAAAAGGTATTTTTTTTTTTAACTTTAATGTTAATTCTGAAACCTTAGTGTGGAAAACCAGAAGACAGTACTCAAGAGCTGCTCAGAGGAGCTGAGACCATAAAATCATGTATATGTCTGCATGCTTCATTCTACCATAAGATCATATATATCATATACAATCCATGTTCAATGATACATTCATGGCATTAGCTTCAAGATATATTCAACCAAAAGACCAAATCATATATGTAGCCCACAAGATGAAATTGGGCAAATACTGCATCTAAGAAGTTTTTATTCGCCTTTATATTGAAGACTATAATAATGGTTCAACGTCTAAAGACAAGGCTATGCCGTTGTCCATACTTGCAAATATTGTTGATGTAGAAACAACATCATACTGATCGACCATTTCATTCTTGAATACAAGTACCTCTTCAAAGTTTTGCAACATTTGCAATACTGCCTCCAACTCTTTTGCCACCTCTTTCATTGTAGGTCGTTTCTTTCCGTTCAAATTCAGGCACCTTTTCACAAGGTTGGCGACTGCAATAATCTCTTCCTTCTTAGCTTCCTTCAAAACTCGATTATCAACAATATCGAACAGATTTTTTTCTTCCATTGAATTGAGGAAATATGTGGCTAGACTTTTGGTTTCTAGTGTCCGTTTAGAAGAAATCGCTTTTTCTCCAGTTAAGAGCTCAGCTAGGACAACACCAAAGCTATAAACATCACTTTTTTCTGTAAATTGACTTGATTGGAAATACTCAGGGTCCAAGTATCCAAAAGTGTCATATACTAGTGTGGTCAGGTGAGTTTGATCAATAGCAATAGATCTTGAAGTACCAAAGTCGGCCACTTTTGCTCTATACTTCTCATCTAAGAGTATGTTTGTAGTCTTGATGTCTCGATGGTAAATAGGAGAGGCAGCAACTGAGTGTAAGTAAAAGAGAGCTCCTGCAACTTCTGTAGCAATTCGTAAACGCATACCCCATGTGAGTGGAAACTCTTCCTCATTTTGATCATCAAGATAATGAACAAGAGTTCCATTTGGAACGAATTCATAAACTAACAGAGGAACTTCTGTCTCCAAACAAAAGCCAAGTAATTTAACCACATTCCTATGATTAATTCGTGAAAGAACGACGACTTCATTAACAAATTCTTCCAATTTTTCTTCATCAATTATCATAGATCTTTTTACTGCTACAATTCTTCCGTCTGACAACATGCCTTTGTAAACAGTGTCTTGTCCACCCTGGCCAAGTATTCTATTTACATTAAATCGATCAGTGGCCACCTCCAAATCCTTTGAGCTAAACAATTTGTTGCTCTCAACATTGACATGATCACTTGAAGATAGTTGTTGTTGTAACAATAGTCCACCATTTCGTTTGAAGAACTTCTCTTTTTGTTTAATCATCTTCCTTTTCCTTATAAGTTTGTATGACCACCATCCACCAAAAAGCAAACATAATACCCCAAAGCTTGTACTAAGACCTGCTTACTCAATGGAATAAGAAAAGGTCATTACTCCTTGCTATCGTAAAGATTATATTAATAATTTTGGTTTTGCATACACATATATACTTATATCACTAGTATAATTAATAGGTGAAAGGCCGAGACCTAATGATCCTTAATTAAATATACTGCATAGATATTGACTATATATCTTATATAATCCCTAATAAAAATTTCCGGTTGCCCCAAAATAAAATAAAAAAGAAACAAGATGGGGGTATTAATTGTGTGCTTGGAGCACGAAAATGAAGTTGAATTTGACAAATTGCATGTGCGTGATTAACAGAAAAATCATGTTATTAGTGGAAAATGATTTATATACAACATTTTCCACAACACATTTTACAACAATGTGTTAAATGAGGGGTAATTTTGTAAAACACTTTATAAAAGTAATATTACTTTACAAATTAATTAACATGAAAATTATCAGACTTTGCAGAAAACAGATCATGAAGGGCAAGGTCACGTACATGCAATTAATATATATATATATATATTTATATATAGCACCCTATGAGAAGGAAGACATACCTATAATTATGAAAAGCTTGGTGTTCTTAGCAGCGACACAACGGTAACCACCTTCAGTATTTTCACATCGTGCATCAGATTGTTGACAATTGTACGTAGAGTCTGCACATTCGTCAATATCTGCCAATATTGTATTGGAATTTGTTAATATATATATATATAAGAGAGAGAGAGAGAGAGAGAGAGAGAGAGAGAGAGATTCGTCCAAAAGCAACCATTAATTTGAGGATCTTAAATAGAAGATAAAGAGTGATCATTCACTACCATTTTTAAATGGATTAAATAGGTCGTTACGAAAAATAAATTTAATTACCTCGACATCCTCCAAGAAGATACGGATTTTCACTGTAGCCAATAGCGCAAAAACACCACGAAAGATTAGTACTAGTCAGAGTATCATAAGTATAACAATCACAGGTTGAGTTCTTGTATTCCCATGCCGTCAAGTTTTTCCGTATGGGAAGAGAATAGAAAGAAGTATTGTCAATCTCCCATCTCAATACCACTGGAACGGACATATTTGGTTTCGGCTCTTAGAAATTGGTCTCAGAAAACCAATCCAGGTCAACCAAAAATGCGTAGTTACATTCACTAACACTATTAATGTGGGAACTTTTTGGCTCTATAGTTGTAGTGAATGCACGGAGACCATAAGAGATTCTAGTTTGGCAACAGTTTGTGTCCTTGCAACGTCGACTTCCATTTGTGAATGGATCCGGAGCTCTGTTACAAGGGGATTCGCACCCACTAAATGAAAGCGTGTCATCGAGCAAGGACCGTATCGAGGCAGAGTTGTTGCAACCCATGGCAACGAAGCCGGTGTTGTTAGCGTCGATCACGAAAGGACCTTTCTCTAACTCCAGATTATTTTTGCTGCTCGTGCCATCGGTGCAGCTCGAAAACAGGGTATAGTTGACGCGAACTTTGCCTGCTAGGTCAATCGCAAGCACCTCCAGGTCGAACCTCTTCAAAAAGGGTTTTGGAAATCCCAAATCATAAGAGTCATTTCTGCAGACTATCTCGAACCAATCTCCGACGTAGCAACCATTTCCGATTCCAAAAGGGTATGGAATGCTTACTTCCCCACAGTATTCTGAACATGAATTGTTTATTACATTCGATGCTCGCGCGAATGAATTGAGTACTGAGCACATCATGACTAACACAAGCATCCGAAACAGTACCATTTGCATTAATGCCATCAAGATCTCTTTCTCTGTGATGATTTTGATGAATTATTAAGGCAAATTAAGGCCTCGATCGGTTTTATATTGTACGTAGTAGTTGAGATAATTCAAAGCTGAAAGTTGCCATGAAGGCCGAAGTTAGTATGAAAGAAAGTTCTCAAATGCAGGAAAAAAATTAGGCTTGGAAATGAATTTGTAAAGGAAAATACTAGTATGTCAATTTGTCATTCTTTGATTTTTCATGTATTTAAATTTTTTTTAAAATTTTTTTGAAGAAGCTTTTAGTGTTATTGATGTATTTTTTTATTTTTAAAAATATTTAAATATGGTAAAAAAAATAAAAACAAAATACAAATATATATAAATAAAAATACAAATTTTTGCACGAGCCAGCAGATTGCTGGCCGCAGCTTATCATGACTCATTTGTAAAACCAAGTGGTGTTCTCTCTCTCGATCTCTAGACTAGGCTTTTTTCTTGAAGGGCACTCCAGCTACCGCTCTCAGCGATAGCTAGTGGTTTTGAAATTTTTATTTTATTTTTTATATAAAAAAGTTAAAAATTTATAATAAAAAAATATTTTATATTTAAATAATATTTTATGTTTAAATAATGCTTTGAAAATATATGAAAATACTTATAATGCACATAAACAGGAGCTAATATCACTCGATCAGTCCAGTACTCATAAAAATATGGAATTTGACAAATCGAAGGATCGGCCATCCACTGCTTGATTGAGGGTCCCAAGGCCACATGTAGGTCGCGCGCCTTATATATCCTATCCTCTCATACCTAGCTGATCTCTAATGTTATANGGGGGGGGGGGGGGGGGGGGGGGTACGCCCCAAAAGTTTGGAAAAAAAATAAATATATATTAAATTTTTATAATTTAATAAAATTATATTGATTTTATTTTATGTTGGCCTCCTCTAAAAAATTATCTTAGACTTCTATAAAATTATTTTAATTTTATTGATTAATTATTTATAAGTCTAATTTTTAAAATTTTAATTTAATTTAAAAATAAAATAAATAAAATACATCTTACATAAAATAAAATGATCTAATAATCTAATTATACCCTTTTACTCTCCATAATACAAAAGAATTTGGATGGTCCTCACTGCCGCCGCACCCTTTTTCTATTCAAAAGTCACATGCACCTTTTAGTTTTTCTATTCAAAAGTTACACTTTACAAGTTGAAGTTGTCTTGATCTGCCGACTGCCAAACAGCCAAAAGGAGAGCTTGAGGCTTACGGACCTTCAAGGCTATACGTTACGTTCATCTCCTCAAACAATTTAAAGTTTTTCGCCAGGTCGTCTGAAATAATCATATACGGTTTGATTTTTTTCTTTTTTCTCTTTTTCGATTTTAATGTTCATTCATATATATAATTGTATTGAATCTATTAAGTTTGATGCAGTGTTTTTAAAGTTTTTTTTCACTTTTCCCCTTCTTTCATGTATTGATGTATCATATAGTTGTATTTTTGTTTAATTTTTTTTTTCTTTTTTAAATAGATTGATTACTACTTAGTTTGGCTTATATATAATTATGTCTATTGAATGATTATTTGTGCTTAAAGATTAACTTTAAATTCATGTTTCATGAGTAATTGAATTCATATATATTTAACTTTATTTTATATGTTTCAATTTGATTTTAAAATTAGGTTCATGAATTATGCCTAAATTGAGAACTATCGACTCATTTTTCAAAAGAAATGATGTTGATACTCCAGAAAATTCTTCTAAAATTTCAAGGATTGAACCTGAGGAAAATCCTGATCTTAGCTCTCCAATTGTGGAGTCTAAAGAGATTAATTTTACATCGTCAACTCTTAATTCTAGAGAAATTGATATATTTTCTCTACAACGAGATCCAGGATTACGTCCTCCTATGTGGGACTATCCGGTCAATCAACGTGATGAAATAAGAAGAGCTTACTTGAAAATGGGTTCATATCAGATACGTCTCTCAAAATATCCATTTTCTGGTTCTGAAAAGCATCCTCGCCGCTTTCAAGCTTCTTGGTTTGTACAATTCGCATCTTGGCTAGAGTATTCTCCATCAAAAGATGCTGCATATTGTTTACCTTGTTATCTTTTTACAATGAAAGCATCTCAACGTTCTGGATGGGATGTATTTACTATCATAGGATTTAGAAATTGGAAGAAGATTAATGATGGAAAACATTGTGCCTTTTTGAATCATATTGGGGAGGATCCTTGCTCTTGTCATAATAATGCTGTGAAAGCTTGTGAGGATTTATTAAAACAATTACAACATATTGATAAAGTAATGAATGCACAAAGCTCAGAGCAAATTCTCAACAATCGACTCCAAGTAAAAGCATCTATTGATGTTGTTCGATGGCTTGCATTTCAAGGATGTGCTTTTAGAGGTCATGATGAGACCCCTGATTCAAAAAATCGAGGTAATTTCCTTGAGATGCTTAAACTTTTGGCTTCATATAATGACAAGGTTGGAAAACTTGTTTTGGAAAATGCTCCTAAATCTTCAAAGTATACTTCACCCAAAATTCAAAAAGAGATTTTGGAAGTTCTTGCAAAAAAAGTGAGAAATAAAATTCGTGAAGATGTTGGAAATTCTAAATTTTGCATTATTGTTAATGAGGCACGAGATGAGTCTAAAAGGGAGCAAATGGCTATAATCTTGAGATTTGTTGATCATGATGGTTTTATACAAGAACGATTTTTTGATCTTGTACATGTTAAAGATACATCGGCATTGACTCTAAAGAATGAAATATCTACCGTTCTTTCTCATCATTGTCTTGATATTCAAAATATTCGTGGGCAAGGATATGATGGTGCTAGTAATATGCGTGGTAAATGGAAATGATTGCAAGCATTATTTCTTAAAGATTGCCCATATGCATACTATGTTCATTGTTTTGCTCATCGATTACAGTTAGCATTAGTTGCTGCATCTAGAGAGGTAGTTTCTGTTCATGAGTTTTTCTCAAATTTGAATTTCATTATCAATATGGTGGGCGCTTCATGTAAACGTCATGATGAACTGCAAGCTGCTCAGGCAACACAAATTGCACATATGATAGCTATTGACGAACTTAAAACTGGAAAAGGAGCTAACCAAATTGGCACTGTCAAACGAGCCGGTGATTCTCGTTGGGGCTCTCATTTTTATTCTATTTGCAGTCTACTACGAATGTTTGGAGCCACTTGCTCGGTGCTTGAAAACATAATAAAAGAAGGATCCACTTACTCTCAACGCGGGGATGCGAATGCTGCTTATAAAATGATTACATCATTCCAATTTATATTTATTTTACATTTAATGAAGGAAATCATGGGTATTACTGATGTTCTTAGTCAAGTTTTGCAGCAAAAATCTCAAGACATCTTGAATGCCATGAATATGGTTTCTACTACAAAATGACTCATTCAAAAGTTGAGAAATGAAGGTTGGGAAAATCTGCTTGAGAATGTTGTCTCTTTCTCCAAGAAATTTGATATTGACATTCCAGAATTAAGCTCTCGTTATGTACAAGGGCGTGGTCGTCATCAACGAGATCACATTACGATAGAGCATCATTATCATTTTGAAATATTTAATGCTACTATAGATTTTCAAATGCAAGAGCTTGACAGTAGGTTTGGTAAAGGAGCAACAAAGCTTTTAGCTCTTAGCTCAGCTTTGGATCCAAATGATGCTTATAAATCCTTTAATATTGATGATATCTGTTGTCTTGCAGAAGAGTATTATCCTCTTGATTTTTCTGAGAATGAGAAAATTAATTTAAGGTTTCAATTGAAGCATTTTGAAGTTGATGTGCTTACTAATCCGAAGTTTCAAAGTTTGTCATCCATTGCAAATTTATGTCGAAAATTGGTAGAGACAGAGAAATAAAAAACATACTATCTTATTGATAGATTGATTCGTCTTGTTTTGACTCTTCCAGTATCTACAGCGACCGGTGAACGGGCATTTTCAGCTATGAAGATTGTTAAAACAAGACTTCGCAATAAAATTGAAGATGAGTTTCTAGCAAATAATTTAGTTGTCTATATTGAAAGAGAAATAGCTAAGAATTTTGATTTAGATTCAATACTTGATGATTTTGTTTCTTTAAAAGAACGCAAGTTACAATTTTAGACATTCTGTATTTCTTTTATTTGATATATTTGCATGAGTGTCTTTATGTTATTTTAATGATATATTGTTAATATTGACATATCATATACCTTTTTAATACATGGATCATATTAAACGTATTTTATTTTTATTTTAGATCTTATTATCAGATTGTTCTATACCTCAAAAAAATTATATAAAAATAGAACAAAAAATATTTTATTATAATTTTAGTTTTGTTTGGCCCTCCTAAAATAAATTCCTGGTTCGCCACTGCTGAAGTTGCAATATTGAATTAACGACCCAGTGTACGTACTACGTCGTCATATATATGCATGGTTGGCAGGTCGGCTCTATTAATAAGCGGTACCATTAATTAAGTCATTATATTAGGCTTTAAACTCGAAAGTGACTAGTTAAGAGATTGTTAATTGCGATCATTACAAAACTATCACCGGAAGATCAAGTCAATGAATTTATCATGACTCAAGTTGCAATATTGAATTAATCCTCTCCTCTCATACCTGATCTCTAATGTTATACTTAATCCACAGCCAATCGTACTGATCACCAATCAACTGAATATTGCTAGATCAAAATATCTTTAATTCTTGACTTTGTAAGTCAAGGATGTTGAGATAAAAATGGTATATTCTTTATAGAAAAGATCGGCCATGAAACAAAAGAACAAAAGAATATCATCCGAAGATCAAGGCAATGAATTTAGAGAATCATTAATTCCCAGCAGCGTGTTACTTACTCCCGCCCAAGAAAAAGAGGTAGGACTATTCGTCCGGCCGGATTTTTTCGCGGCCTACTTGGGACCCAGTTTTTTTGTTTTTTTTTTTTTTGTTTCGATTTGAATGTTTGAATATATATATTTTTTTCATTTCTAACAACTAAATAGACAGAAATTCAAAAACAAATATATATTATGCATTTTATGGTTTTCATTTTTTTGCACTCACATCTATATATCATTTTCACTTTCAACCTAAAAAGGAAGACTCCTTTTTGGACTACATATAGATATTGAATATTCTTTACCGTATAGCCAACACTCTCCAACTTTAAAAATTAAGGAGGTTACAATTTTTCCAACTCTTGGACTTTGACCCTGTAAAGGAAAAGAAATGTATTAGGTGTTAACGCCAAAAATTCCACAACAGACCAGAAATGAAGAAAGAGTCATTTCCGATCCACGTTGGTGATTCGAGCTTCGATATGGTGCTCTTTACGTTCATCGGAAGATCAAGTCAATGAATTTAGAGAATCATTAATTCCCAGCAGCGTGTTGCTTACTCCCAAGAAAATAAACGAAAGTTCTCATCATGATCATGTGTTTGTAATTTGAGAGTTGATGTTTGATGGAGAACAAAGTATACCAGTTTATAACTTAGAATTTCATGTCATAGCATTAATTGCACGGAAAAGGAATGTATTGAATATTCCTTACCGTATAGCCAACGCTTTCCAACTTCAAGGAGGTTACAATTTTTCCAACTCTTAGACTTTGACCCTGTAAAGGAAAAGGAATGTATTGGGTGTGATTGAAACTGCACAAAAACAAAGAAAATTACATGGAAGCATATCTATATCTATATATGTTGCCATAGCTTCTCTTGTACAAGGCAAAATGATCAGCTTTGTACTCGAGGGGCCTTTTCGGTTTTCTGGCACTTACCACTCTAATCTTTGCATAGAGTAGGCCTGATATGTTCAATGAATCATCAATTTTATGATTTTTTTTACTCTCTTCTCCACGTGACTTTTATTGGTGGTCAAGAAACATGTACATTTTGATTTCAAAAATTAAATAAATAGAGTTTGACTACTGCATCAATATTTTTTTCATAAAAAAATATTTATAACGTATAAGTTTTGATTTTAAAAAAAAAAAGGTGCAACCCGGGTTTCGGGATTTTAGAAACCGATTTCAATCTGGGTTCTAGCCCGAGTTTGTCCGGTCTAGAATATCCGAATTCTTGGATCGGAAGTCAGATGAACAGTCCTAAAAAGAGAATACCGAAGTGTTGTTCATCTTCTAGTGCGATAATGATTAGACATCATGATCATGTATATTATTATTTCATAATATTTGTGAATATCCAAATTACACGTACGTCGCCATGCACTAAAGGCTGAATGCATTATAATTCTTTCAGCCAATAAATATGTGTGGTACGTCTTTGCTTATATATATAAATATATATAAATATTTTAAATATATTTATATATATGTAAAGTATTTAAATATATTTTTATATATATGTAAAGTATTTAAAGATAATATACTAGCCGGTAATCTTCCAATTACCTGGGTCTTGTATATCCGAATTTAATGTTCTGATTAACTTGCTGGTCAGAGAAAAGAAAAAAAATACTTCCAAAATAATTAATGATAAACTTAGAATGGTTTGGACCTTTAGAATATATCATAAGTATTTTGTGTTTGAGTGATATTTGGAAATAAAATATTTGAAAATACTGATATACTTATGCACATAAACAAGAGCTAATATCACTCGATGGGTTCAAAGCTGGAAGTTGCCTTGAAGGCCAAAGTTAGTATGAATTTCAAAGCTGGAAGTTGCCTTGAAGGCCAAAGTTAGTATGAAAGAAAGTTCTCAGATACAGGAGAAAAAGAAAGACCTCGTGATCAAATTAAGACTATGGTTATACGAATAATTTCTATGAAAGTTACATAAGGTGTCGGAAAAGTTAGTTTCAAATTAAAGGTACTTACTGGTTAGAGAAAAGAAAAAAAAAATAGTTCGAAAATAATTAATGATAAACTTAAAAATAATTAAGTATTTTACGTTTGAGTGATACTTAAAAATAAAATATTTAAAAATACATGATCAGAATAATTACAATGCACATAAACAAGAGCTAATATCACTCTGATCGGTCCACTCCTTGTAATAAAAAAATGGAATTTGACAAATTGAAGGATCGGCCATCCACTGCTTGATTGATGTCCAAATATCAAACCCTTTGCTTCTCTTTTTTTTTTTGAAATTCAAGCCCTTTGCTTCTCTTGAGTAGTCATTAATGTATCATTATAAATATATATATATATATCCAACGTTTAATGTTATGTAAGAAATTGATCACTTGATAAACACTCGTCGGATCACTTGGCCTACATATATACATTGAATTTGGGGGTCCCAAGGCCACATGTAGGTCGCGCGCCTATCCCCTCCTCTCATACCTGATCTCTAAAGTTATACTTATCATGACTCAAGTTGCAATATTGAATTTGAGAGTTGATGTTTGATGGAAAACAAAGTATACAAGTTTATAATTTAGAATTTCATGTCATAGCATTAATTGCGTGCCAAGAAAAAGAGGTAGGCCTGTTTATAATTTGACCATTTTTTTCCGGTTTGAATGTTTGAATGTATTTTTTTTCCCCTTCTCCATAGTAATTAAATGTACAGAAAATCAGAAGGAAAATTTATGTTTTTTTTTTTTTTTCACTCACGTCTATATATCATTTTCACTTTCAACCCGAAAGGAAAACTCCTTTCAGACTACATATAGATATTGAATATTTTCTACCGTATAGTCAAACGCACAATTTTCCAACTCTTGGACTTTGACCCTGTAAAAAGGAAAAGGAATGTATCAGATGGGTGTGATTGAAACTACACTGAAACAAAGAAAATTACATAGAAGCATATATATATATATGTATATCTGTATATGTTGCTTTGTAGTAGCTTCTCTTGTACAAGGCAAAATGATCAGGTTTGTGCTCAAGGGATCAAGGGATGCCTCTAATGAATCATTCATTCTATGATTTCTTTTTTCTCTTTTTTCCACGTGGCTTTTTATTCGTGGTAACATGTAGGTTTTGATTTAAAAAATTAAATAAATAGAGTTTGACTGCTGCATCAACATTTTTTTATAAAAAAATATTTATAACTTGTAGGCTTTAATTTTATTTTATTTTTTAAAAAAGGGTATGGAATGCCTAGCTACATTATACCCAGAGTCTTCTGGACATAAACTGCTTATTACGTTCGATGCTCGCACGAATGCATTGAGTACTGAGCACATCATGACTAACACAAGCATCCGAAACATTACCATTTGCATTAATGCCATCGAGATTTCTTTCTCTGTGATGATTTTGATGAATTATTAAGGCAAAGGCCTCGATCGGTTTTATATTGTATGTAGTAGTGGAGATATTAATTCAAAGCTAGAAGTTGTCAGAGAGAATGAATTTTTGAAGTATTCTTCATTGATTTTCTTCAGTACATGATGTATGTATTTATATAAGATAAAAGAAAATAAAAGAATATTTGATTTGTTACAAAACCGTAGAGAATGATAACTGATTTTCCTACTGTTACTTGGCAGACTACTGTTATGTATTGGATGTACAATCCTCTGGTGTTTCCATTGCTGCATGAGTGTAAGTGGTGCCCACCTTCTGTTTGTCAATATGTGCCATAGGTTTAGATATTCTAATACGCCCCCTCGAGTCCAATGGGGTATCCATCACATTGAGACTCGATCTGAAATTGATGAACTTGTCTGAAACTAACGGTTTGGTCAACACATCTGCTATTGATCTTTGGAGTTACAAAACAAAATTTGTAAAGTGCGAGCAGCAACATGATCCCTTACGAAGTGAAAATCAATATTCATGTATTTGGTTTGGAGTGATAAACTGGGTTGGCTGATAGATAGGTAGCACCGATGTTATCGCACCACAAAATGGGAGCTTTAGCAAGCGGAATACCCAGCTCTCGAAGCACTGTTTGAAGCCAAATTGTTTCAGCAGCTGAAGAGGCTAAGGATTTGTATTCTGCTTTAGTTGAAGAACGAGCCACCGTTCTTTGTTTCTTTGAGCTCCAAGAGATGAGATGTTGTCCAAGGTAAATATAGAACCCTCCCATTGATTGTCTGTCGTCAGGACATCCCCCCCCCCCCAATCGGCATCCGAATAAGTTTGAAGAGTAAGAGTGGATTGCTTTTTAAACAATAAGCCATGGTTGATAGTGGTTTTGAGATACCTAAGAACCCGTTTGACAGCGCTCCAGTGAGGGACCTTGGGCAAGTGCATGAACTGGCAGATCCTATTCACGGCAAAGGAAATGTCGGGTCTTGTTAGAGAAAGGTATTGTAAGCCACCTATTATACTCCAATACAAAGTGGGATCATCAAAATCAGGGGAGTCAAACTTGGACAATTTAAGTGAAGCTACCATAGGAGATGTGATCAGCTTGGCGTGTAGCATTTGACTTCTTTGAAGCAGAGTATGTATGTATTGTCGTTGAGAAAGGAGGAGTCCCTGAGTAGTGTTTTCTGCTTCTAAACCAAGGAAGTAAGAGAGCTTGCCGAGGTCTTTGACAGGGAAGGCACGACCCAAGTCAGAAATGAGTAAATCAATTGCCGAAGGTTTTGAAGATGTGATGACTATGTCATCCACATAAACCAAAAAGTATATGAGAACATCACCATGCTGTAGTATAAAAGTGAGGGATATGCTTTGGATGCATAGAAGCCATAGGCAAGCAACCAAGAGCTGAGTTGAGCAAACTAAGCTCTTGGTGCTTGTTTAAGGTCGTATATTGTGCAATTTGCACATGTACATGGGATGAAGAGGATCAAGAATTCTCTAGGGTTTCTGCATAAACACATCATCAGTCAACGACCCATGCAAAAAAGCATTCTGAATGTCTAACTGGCGCAATAGCCATGAACGAGTTGCAGCAATGGATAAAACAAGCCGTATAGTAGACGGCTTTACCACTGAACTGAAGGTCTCATTATAGTCCAAACCATGCATTTGGTGATACCCCTTGGCTACTAACCGAGCTTTCTTGCGTTGGAAGGAACCATCAGAATTTGTCTTAGTCCGAAAGACCCACCTGCAACCAAGAATATTAGTGGTAGAGGTAGGAGGAACCAAACTCCACGTTTGGTTTTGTTGTAGAGCAGTGTATTCTTGTGACATTGCTTCTCTCCATTCTGAGAACTTGGAAGCTGCGGAATAACTTGATGGTTCATCTGAGATAGAGACAGTGGTAGTGATATAGAGATGAGAGGAGTAAGGTACGATGCCATCCTTGAACTGTCGGGGTCGAGAGGAATTGTTTGGGCACCAGTAATGATGGGTGAGTGCTGAGGAATTAAAGCAGGTGGAGGTGAAGGAAGGAGAGGGGCTGTCGAAGTCGATGAGATATTTCCAGAGAGAACGAGCTATCGAGAGGAAGAAGAAAAAGGCTCATGACTTGATGAGGACGAGGATGAATTAAAAAAGTTTGGGCTTGGGCCAAGCCCAAGAATAGAGGGCATGAGTATGGGCAGAAAGACTGTATCTGGTTTTGAGGGCAAAGTAGGTGAAGTGGGCCGAGCTTTTTGAAGAGGAAATGAGGCTTCATCAAACACAACATCTCTAGAAATATAGAGTCTGTTATTAGTGAGATCCAAACGCTTATACCCCTTATGAGATGTGCTATAACCCAAGAAGAGACAGGGAGTAGAACAAAATTTTAATTTATTAGAGAGATTGGGCCTGAGATTGGGCCAACATGTACACCCAAAAACTTTGAGAAATTTGTAATCTGGACCAGAGTTGTAAACAATAAAATGAGGTGATTTATTTTTAAGACTAGGAGAAGGAAGGAAATTAATTAAATAAATAGCAGTCTCAAAAGCATCAGCCCAATAAGAAAAGGGAAGAGATGAGTGGGCCAATAAAGTTTTATTAGTTTAAGAAAACTTTAATTATATACTTAAGAATATAAGCCGAAATGTGATTTGAAGACCCAAGAAAAAGGAAAATTGTTTTCATAGTGTTGCAAACTTGCAAGATATTAATGTTGGAGGATAGAAAATGTGAAGGAAGATATCATAGAGTGCTGTGTTAATATTTTTGAAAAATCTCACAATTCAAAAACATGAATTGTTTTATGGCAAAAGTTTAGATCTCTCCCCCTCTTCAAGTTAAGATGTTTTATTGGATTTTAAAAATGAAAGAGAACAAATTAAATAAAAATATTATAAATTAAAAAATTATTTGAATATTATTTTTATTTTAAAATTTGAAAAGTTGTACTATTTTTTATGTTTTGTTTGGGAGTTTATGAAAATCATAATGATTAGGTAGTAATTTGATGAAAATTTTGAAGATTTAAAATTGAAAATATTTTATATTTGGGTGATTTTTTGGAATGAAATATCAAAAAATATCTGAAAATAACAGGGAACACTTGTGTTTCCAAACCAACCTCTATAAGAATTTCATTGGGTTTTCAATTACCTTATACATATATATAATATAAAAAAAAATTCTATTTATAAATAGGTGTGTAATGCGCACCCTTCATGTCGTCAACATAGCAAAACTTGATTAACAAGAGAAATATAAAATTCAAATATCTTACAAATTAAATCATGTCATATACGTCAATGGTGTAAAGAGTGTGTTCTCCATATTTCACATGTTACATTAATTTTTTCTTTTAATATTTTATTTAAAGTGGGTTTCTTAAACATTTTTTAATAGTATTTTCTGTCGTCTCTGTTTTTTATTTGTATGGGTTAAATGCAGCTCTATTCTTAGAAAAGAGTTGTGGGAATCTCTTTCAAGGTTGGGAATTGTTGATAAATCTTGGATGGTCGTGGGAGATCTCAATATCATTAAAAATGATCTAGAGAAGGTAATTAGGGGTGTTCTTGTGTCGACTATAGCCAAGGAAGAATTTATTAATTTCATTGAGGTAAAGTCCTTGTACGATCTTTCTTACTTTGGCTCTAGATTCACATGGCATTGCAGAAGAGATGGGCATTTCTATGTTGCTGGTTGGCAGAGGGATAAGCTTGAAGCACTACAAAATCCTATGTTGGTAAATTCTTAGATTCAATATCAAACTAAGAAGTGGTGATGATGATCGATTTTGGAAGCATACAAATGATGAAAAATCTACTACGAAGTCAGCTTGGGATATTCTTAGAGTTCACCATCCTTGGTTTTCTGCATCAAAGTGTATTTGGAGCAAAACTCTTCCACCAAAGATATCTATCTTTGTCTAGAAATTGTGGAATAATGGGTTAGCTTTGGACTTTAATATCCAAAAATGTGGCATAAGCTTGGCTTCAAAATGTAGTTGTGGTTGTGAGGCTATTGAGTTTGATTTATTTTTAATTATTGTTCCCTTATTATATCTGTCTGGTCTCATTTACTCAACCTTGGGCTAGAGAGATAAGTTGCTCACTAGCTCAATTAATTTCCCGGTTGATACTTTGAAATTATTTTTTGCTAGAAATTTAGCCAAGTATGAAGGTATGATAAAACCTGCCTGATGCATTATTTGGAAAGTAATAAGACTGTTTTCGAAACTTTGGTTAGGGATTTTTGTAACCTCCATATTCATTCGTTATAATTGAAGGTTATTAATAAAATTGAAGTTTCTGTCAAAACTAAAATAAAATAAAATTGAAGCACCGTCCTATTTTTGAAAAAAAAGTCAAACATTAATATCATGTAACATTAATACCAGAATTTGAAGAAACAGTGATGGGATTGTCGTTCGGTCTTGAAATGTGGCCCAAAACTTTACTAAATCGACCACACCCACCGCTCACTCAGCCCACTTCCAGAGGTAAGAAAATTACCCGTCCATTTGGGGTCCAAATCTTTGAAACTCCTCTGTTCCTTCCCCTTTCAACCTATTGGACATTTGGACCACCTCGCCCCTCGTTTGCCTCTTAATTCTCAAACGCAAAACTCATCTCACACTGGCCAGGGGAGCGTCCCGCTCGAGGGAAAGAACAAATTCCTTAATTTCTGGTTTACGGTGTTTTTGGGTAGATGGCTTTTCGAGGTCGGGGGCGGGGGCGGGGATATGGAGGCGCCGGTGGCTATGGATTTGCCAAACAAGAGCCATTTGAGCTTTTCCCTGTACGGTTGTCTCACTGTTTTTGGTTTTTCATGCTTGTTCTTTTATTGATTGAAGTCCCGGTTGTGTTTGGTGCTGGTTGTTTGACAACGGTGGATTAGTAATTCTCTAATCAGACTTCCAATGAAGGTGGATTAGCAGGAAACATTGATTATTGATATTGATGTTGAATAAGTTTGGAACAGTATACGTTACGTTCCGAATTAGATACATTGCGTTAATCTTGGGACTGAGTCATGGAGTCATAATTATATATATATAGCTTATTCTTGCTTAGCCTTGTAAGTGATAACTGGGTACAATCTTGGGGCCATTGTTTTGATTTTTAATGGAATGGGATAAAAAAAATTGTGGTGACTTAATTAAAATATTTGCATTTTTCTGCATGGAAGCTGAATTGTTAATCGTGTGAAAGATTTAAAACCTGAACTTAGACCAATATTTTCCATTTCATTAGCTGTTTTGGTTTTAGACTTACTACTCATTGTTGTGCATGTGAAAGTTTCTCGATGCAATTGTAGGATATTGAATTGCCTAACATCAAAAGCGTGCATAAGGAAGAAACCCTAGTTAGGGAGAGTGTAAAGTTGCAAAATTTTTGGAAGGCCTCTGCTTATTATCTTGACGAGACTGTTTCTAAAAGTAAGCATATTTGATTTTGCGTTGGAATGGCAGCTTGCTATAGCTACCTCTAGATTTTCACTAGATTATATCACTGTAATTTTTTTCAATTCTCGGATTTCTGGTGTCAGACAGCCGAAGCACAGAGATAGAGAGATATTCTGACATGACAAAACCAAAGGCTACAATAACTCGTGATTCTCTTTCACAAATTTTAGAGCTTAAAAGATTTCCTCAAGAACTGATCAGAGGTGTGTAGTCTAAGCAATGAATTAAAAATGGGTGGTGGTCTTCTAAGACTATTTGCATTAATCTGCCTTGTAGTTTTGTCTTAAGTATTTCATGATGCCTCAATAGACCTTTCTCATGGCACAATGAAATTCCCAGGTTCAAAGGGGCAACGGCCAAGTCAGAAAAAAGTTAGATGGAATCCAGAGTCAGGTTTGATGAGATAGAATGCCTTTCTCTTTTCGTTTACTTTAGTATTTTTGGGATGTATGCCTTCTAATTTTCATATTTTTACGTGCCCAATATTGATATGTTATTGATGGAGATCGGTCACTCTAAGTGTTTGTTTGTAAAAACTTGTCATTATTTACTTATCAAAAAAAAAAACTTGTCATTACAAGCATTTCAATTTCTTTTGTCAATATGAAATCATTGAGTTTCAGTTTAATGAATGGAAAAGGCAAACAGCTACAGTTTCCAACTTCACATCGACCCATTGTTTATGATAATTTCTATATATCATTTCTATATAGATAGTTGTTTATATCATTTAACTTCACATCGACCCATTGTTTATGACATTTCTATATATCATTGAGCTCTATTTCTTTGTAGATAGTTGTGTCCTACCTAAGTATGTTTCTTTGGATGTTATGTTAAATGGAGTGAAATCTTTTCTCTGGCAGAGCTGCAGAAGCTAGATTATTTAGAAAAGCTTGAACAAAGGGCTCAGGTAAACGACTTCCAACTTTTGTAACTCTACTACATACATTACTTGGTCAAAGATCATTTTGGTATCACTTCTTAGAACTGCATACATGAATCAATCTTGATATGCTCCTTGATTAAGGGGAATAATCACAGAATATAATGTTTTACCTGTTCCTATTGGTACTTTGTCAGCCTCTATCGTTCAAGGTCATGCTCTCTTTTCAGTTTTCTCTTGTTTAGATTCCTATTTTTCTGATCCATGTAATTATGTAGGGCCAAGAGAATAAAGATGAAAAGGAAAAGAAAGAAGGCGAAAATGAAGATGAAGATGAAAACGATGGAGAAGAAGACATTGAGGAAGAACCTAGTGATGATGATTATTTTCAGGTTCCTAAAAAACATATGCTCTATGTTCCGGATTTGTATTGGTTTGTGTTCCTTGTGATGCGTGATGTGATTATTGGCCTTAAGACCCACATTGGCTTTATCCATGATGTGATGGCATTATCATCATAATGCTGTTCGGATGAATTCATTCTAAAATATGAAGGCACAAATGTATTCCTAGGAACTAAATTAAATATTGAGGTATCACCTAAGTAGGCTAAGTGGTTAAAAAATGAGGTAATGAGGTTGAACAAAACCTACTGTAGGATCTCTGCATAAAAGGGGATCCATCCTTGGTAGATAGTACGTTACATGGTAATCAAACTTTCTTGTGGATCCTCTGAAGGATGATCTTTACAATAGGCGAAAAATCGAGGATATAACTATCTAAATTCAGCAAAGGATTCCTATCATAAGGCAATTAATGTGGCAGGTTACCTAGCTATGATGAGACATTCACTCTTTCTCTTCTGCATTGTTCCTATTTGGAGAATTAGCGTCCCTTACCAACATATGCTTTTATGCGGGCTTTTGTGTAAGGTGGAACCCTGGCCTACCAGACTAATTCTGTTGAAGAATACATGATAGCTGCCACTTGGTCGTCAAAAATCAAATAGAAAACATCTTTCTTCTGATATTATCTAGCTGTAGGTCATTGATTTTTCTCCTGGTATCGGATCATACTTGACCATTACAAGTTTTCCCATATACTGATAAGTGAAAATTCACCATTAACTGCATTGATATTTGTCATCTATTTTTCATATGCTATGCAATCCTGCAGAATGTCGAGTTTGATGATGATGACGATGATTTTAACGATGTTGATGATGGTGGTGAAGGTATTACCTTTGACTGATGCTAAACTCGTCTAATGCTTTTGAAGTTTTCCTTGTACTTGAATTGCCCGGTTTTTAACATGTATGATAATCGACTCCTCAATGTTTGTAGTACCTAAACAACAATACTAACGGTTTCAAAACATTGCAGATGAAGGTACATTTTAATTGATATGGGAAGAATTTTCTTCGGGTCTTCTTTAGCAGCTTGAGGCAGGTTTCACATATATGGAAGTATTCCTTTTCTTAATTGGATTAATTTGGGATCTTAAACTTCACCTTGTCAAAATATGAGGCTTCTAATGTATGAATTTCCTGCTTGACAATACCTATAAAAAAAAAAAAAAAAATTTCCTGCTTGACAAAGATGTAGAGAAGTGAGTCGAGCATTTTTTAATCTTGGTGAAGTGTGTTACTTGTGCTATTTACTCTTGCCATGCATCACTTGTGCTGAGTTTGCCAAACTTTTTGTTTATTGGTCCAAAGGTTTTAGTCCAGTTCAAACGTTTATTCCATGGTCGAGCAAATAGAAGTGAGAGCATTTTTGTTAATTGGTAACACAAATTACAATTGCAAATTTCAACCTAATATTAATATAATTCATGCTACAGATATTCTTTTTCCTTTGGTTAAGTCCTAGCTATAAAAGTTGAAGCCTCAAGTGTATTCTTTTTCATCACAAACTTTGAGTACATTTAAAGATTTTAAAATTTTAAAAAAAAATGTTTAAAATACAAATATTTTTTTAATCATTTAAAACACCAATTTTTGACATTTTTTTAAAGAGAAATACTTTAAACATAAATGAATTATACAAAAGTAATTCTACAGACTGAAATGGTTTCATATAGTTGTCAAATTATAAAGTTATTTTATGGTTATGGCACTTCTATTTTTTAAATAGCGTTACTCTTCATATTAGTTGTTATATATTATAAATGAGTGTGGTTTACTCAAGTTGGACCACACACTCTCAAGTCTACATGACCATGCCCATATCTATTCATTGTCTATCCATCTCTCACTAACCCTACCCTAATTCTTTGGACCCCTGCATATTTTTATCAACTTTTTGGGACACAATTAAACAACGAATGCTATTGCATTTATTCTTAGGGGAAAAAAAAAAAAAAAAGATCTGGTTGGATTCAATCTTGAAATCCGAGAGAAAAATGACAAGAACTGAATCATAAAAATAATGCAGCAGATGTCATGATCGGCTAAAAAAGAAAACATAAATTAGGAGGGAAGGACAGTTTCTCATGTTTGCACGCATGTAAGGCCGGTTTGGTCGGTCATGTATACTTTGAGACCAAAAAGGCCATATAGCTTTCTTTTATTTGCTCAATGACCAATCCAACCTCCTTTTTGTCTCAAATCTCCAATGTGGTGAAATAAAAACATTTCGTTGTTTCTCTTCAAAAATAAATTTATAAAGATGTAATTTAATATAATATATCAAATCTATTTTATAGTAAAAAAAAATTATATTATAAAGTATTAAATTAAATTACGTCACTTTGTAAATTTATTTTTATAAAAATTCTTTACGGACAAAAGTATTTTCTTGAGAATGTAGTGATGCGGGGAAGGTGAACAAATGAGAAGTAAAGAGGGGACCAAATAGAAAAATAAATGATATTTATAGTCATAAAGTATGTAAGTATCGCGCAATCTCTTTAAAAAGTGAGTAAATATGAGATTAAATAAAAAAATAAAATAATTTTTTAATAATAAATTTTATTTTTTTCAAAATAATTAGGTGAGAGTTACGTATTTAGCATTCTCCAGTAAAAATTAAGAGGGGAGATCTTCACGTCTTATGGTATGGGAACGAAAAGAAAGCAAAAGGCCCAACATTTCCTGAATTAGTGGGTTTATGCCAATCATTGCCACCTTGCTATTCGTTTACCATCCTTTCTTCCTTCCTTCATCACTCCTTTCTACTATCATCATGTGAGCATGTTTTGTTGATTTCAGCGAAACTCTTGTTACCATCGAACTTAACATTGTTTTGCTTACTGTTGGATTAAATGTCCAGCAACTGACGCCCAAAAAGAGGCAGAGGCACCCAATAATCTCAAATAATTATACGAGGATTTGGGCAAAAATGTTTTTTGTTTTCATTTTTTTATTTTTCCCTGCTTTCATCATATGTTTATTTTTATTTTTTACTTCCGTCTATCCTATAATAATTAATCCTACAAACCATTGTTACTACAAAACTAAACATACGGCACAATGGAGTTACATAATTTATTAGAGTAATGCTCTGCGCACTCATTTTGAGAAAAATTAGATCTATTATTAAAAAATATTTTTTTTTACCTGAATTTTAAATTTATACAATTTTTTAAAAAGAAATACTCGAGATTCGTACATTCTAAAACTACAAATATCATTTTTCAATTTGTTAAAATGTTCTCACCTAATTATTTATTTTCCACTTTCCTAGGCTAATCCNTTTTTTTTTTTTTTTTTTATGACGAAGAGAGTATATTCACCAATCTTTTTCAAAATTTAGGTTTGGATTGAGAAATACTTTCAACCCATCTTATCTCATCTCATCATTACAATAACTATATTTTACTTAACTTTTAATTTTCACTCTCGACTCATCTCATCTCAACTCACTATATAAACGGACCAAACCTAACGTAAAATGGGTCTTATTAACAAAATACCAAAAAGATTATACAAATATATTTTTGAAGTTTTATAGTGGTTAATATTAAATTTCCCAATTTATTAAAATAAAATAATAAAATGGGTTTTATTAGAAAATCCCAAATATATTATACAAAAATATTATGGAAATTTTATAGTGATTAATATTAAATTTCACAATTTATAAAATAAAAAAGTGCCATTACTCCCTTCAAAATTCGTGTTTTTTTTTTTTTCTTCGATTTTTGGCTAATATCTTAGTTTTAGGACCAAACTAAAGGCAAAAGTTCGAGGTACAAAAGCGGCAGCGTTCGGACCAAATGGTAAAGGGCCCCACGTGCTGTCCCACAGCGCACATAAAAAGTGGTCTCTCCTACTCCTTCGACTTATATACCAAGAATCTCTCTGTCCTCTGTCAACAAATTTCTTTCCTCCCCTTTCGCCATTGATGATCCTCAATCATCTTCATCATCAGCTTCTTCTGCAACTCCATCTTTGTTTGTTTTTGAGAAAACAAAGAAAAGCGTTTTGCTGAAAAAAGCAAAAGTTCTCCCCAACTTTCTCAGGCAAGCGGCCCCTCTCATCCCTTATCTGTTTTCTGTTTCTAGCTCGTCTTTTTATATTTATCATGTATGAAGAATGATCAGGATTCGATACAGGCTTTGTCACTGTGTTTTCTATGTTCTTTATCGCTTTCGTGAATAGAAAAACAAAAAAGATTAGATTGTTTGTGTTGTGATTCTCGTTCGATTCTTTTAGTGAAGACTGTAAACCTCTGATCTTGGATGCTGATCATGAATCTTGGGTAATGTATTTTTCCTAAGAATCCGATGTAATTCGACCCTTTCTTGCATATGTGCTTTGATCTTCTGTTTTGTTTCATCTGATATGATCACTATGATCATGATCATTTCATCTGACATCTGCTTATATATATATTTCCGATCAGTTTCTCTCATAAAAGAAGGAAGAGAGATCTGGACTTTAAATAATTATTCAGTTGTCCCTTTTTTCTACTGCGTTTCTGGGTTTGTTGGATGCAAATATTAGGCCTTGAAAGCTGTTTACTGCAATATATATGTAATTAAATTATAATATTTTACTCAAAGCTTTTTCTCCCTCACTCCTCGGTACTGTTAAAGGTTAAAGTGAAATAATACCAAAATAAAATGAAACATAATTTATATATTGGATGGAAATTGGAATAAGCAAAAAGCTTGGGTTCATAAATAAATTGGTCAAAAGATGGCCATTTTCCGGTTGACGGCATTCTCTCCTTTTCTAGAGTTTGTCTTTATGACGTAGTAAATTAAATTAATAATCATAAAATATTAAAAAATATGAATATATAGGATGGAACCTCTAATTTATATCTTAATTAGCTCCTTAATTATTAATTATCATATTTTTAAAAAATTATTTTTAATAATAATAAAATATAACTATCATGTAATAGAGTCTATAGACATATCTGTCCAGATCTGATTTTAAGGACCGAAAAGAGTCAAAAGAGTATGGATGGAGGTGCCAAGATTACCTTGGTAGTGGCTCCCACCCGCCATGTCTTTTACCTTTAGTGTCATTGCGATTGGAAGCCTTTGATTTAGAATTATAACATATCTATCTTTGAATGATAGCATATAGTGGGTCCCAGATACAACGAACGGTACAGATACAACCTTGAATTGAAGTTTTCACTTGATTTTATGAGGAACACATCTTTAGCTGTCATTTTCACTGTTGGAAAAAATGTCTTACAAAAATAAATTTATAAATAGACGTGTCTTAATATCGCCATACGTTAAATTCTAAAACAAATTTACTGCAAAATAGATCTGGCCCATTACGTCAAGTCTTGTCAGTTTGTAATGTGGAAAATTTATTTGTGAATCTATCACTTATGACTTATGATGAAGTTCTCTTCTCGTTTTTTCCTTACTATTGTTTTTTTTATGGGTCAGGGGGCTTATATAATGAATGACAGGTAGGGCACTACAACTTTTCAACACCTGTACTTTTATTTTTTTGACAATTTCACCTAACATCTAGAAGTTTGGATCAAATGTCAGGTTGCTGTAAGACTTTTGAACATTTTGTGATTCTTTTTCTTTTTTCCTTTGGATCAAGTGCTTTCATTTAACATGTCTTCTCTGAATGAATTTAAAATGTGAAACCTGTGAGCAATTAAACAAATGAAACGAGAACTGACTTGGAGGTGACAACAAATCCAGCCATTCTTTCGATTTTTAATTTTGCTTTCTTGTCTAGAAAACAGTATATTTAAGTGAGCAAGTGTATTTGGATAATGCTGAATTTGTGAAAATAACAGACAAGCAAGTGTATTAGCTGCATCTTGGTTTTGACATGGAAGAAGACACACTAGTGAGTTCAGAAGTTCCGGTGATGAAGGCTGCTGAGGATGTTGTGGGTAATGCCGATCCCATCAAGGTAACCACAATCTTATATTTCCTGACTGTACAGTTTCTACTTGTGAGCTCACACTGAATGAAATAGATTTATTGAAACGAACCATGAAAGACAACTGATATTAAGATAATGATATTATCCACTGTAAGCAAATCAATTGGATTCCAACATCTCTCAATGCAAACAACTTCAAGAAATGGACCGAAAAATCTGCTTACTTCTTGTTTACATATCATGGAAGCTCATATAGAGAATGAATTTCTGCGTTTCATACTTTTGATCACAGATGACATGAGCATGGGATGCATGAAATCTCTATTATTGGATCTGTGAATTATCTTTTCCCCTGTTATACGTCCTATCAAATAAGCGAGCTTCCGAATGTTCTAACATCTGTCGATCTTCTTATATATAAATTTGTGCTTCCTTTCCTGCATTTTCACCAAACTATACTAATGTGACTTTCATTATAATTGTCAACTTATTGTTATAATGTGCACACAAAAGAGAAGTGTCTCTATGCATGTATAAAATCAAGGGTTATGGGTCTATGGGAAATCCTGAAGTAAAAATTATTCTAGTTCGTTAGCTGATCATTTGAAAGCAAAAATTTAACCTGCTACTGGAGCTAGTATAATTTACAATTGCAGTCTCATCTGAAAATTTGCTGATTGAAAGGAGATGACTTGGTAAAATTCCAAATTCTTGACTGTATCAGAAACGAACAGTATGATTTTTGTGCGAAATCAATTATGCCAATAGTAGATGCATTATGTAGATTGTTTTGTATTTGATGTGGACTTCAATGATCTTGTAACAGGTAACAAATGGAGATTTGCCTGTATTAGGAAAAGAAGGAAAAAGAGAAGAGGAAGAAACCGATGGAGAGTTTATAAAAGTTGAGAAGGAATCTATAGATGTGAAAGATGCTTCGCACACAAATGATACAGTATCTGTAGAGGACTACCCATCTGTCGTTGAGAGAAGCTCAAGCAATCCAAGCAGAGAATTACTAGAAGCACAAGAGAAAGTTAGAGAACTTGAGTTTGAATTGGAAAGAGTAGCTGGAGCATTTAAGCATTCTGAATCTGAGAACTCTCAGCTGAAGGAAGAGGTCTCTCTGACAAAGGAGAAGCTGGTTGACAGAGAAAAGAAGTATGAAGAGCTTGAATTCAGCCACAACAAAATGCAGCAGCATATTGTAGAAGCAGAGGAAAAACACAGTACACAGATAAACATTTTGCATGAGGAACTGCAAGCTCAAGAAGCAAAGAGCAAGGAGCTGATTGAAGTGAAGGAAGCACTTGATGGTCTCAGCCTTGAGCTTGAAAGCTCAAGAAAGAGGATGCAGGAATTAGAGGATAATCTGCAATGTTCTGCAGGTGAGGCACAAAAGTTTGAGGATCTACACAAACAAAGTGGATCGCATGCCGAATCAGAGACAAAGAGGGCCTTGGAGTTTGAGAGATTACTTGAAGTGGCAAAACTGACTGCAAAAGAAATGGAAGATCAGATGGCTTCCCTACAAGAAGAGCTCAAGGGCTTGTATGACAAGATTGCTGAAAATCAGAAGGTTGAAGAAGCACTTAAGACAACTGCAGCAGAGCTTTCTACCGTCCAAGAGGAATTGACGCTTTCAAAATCCCTAGTGCTGGACATAGAGCAGAGACTTTCTTCAAGAGAAGATCTTATAAATGAACTGACCCAGGACCTGGACTTGAGGAAGGCTTCAGAATCTCAGGTGAAGGAACATGTCTCATCGCTTGAAAATCATCTAGCCTCAACCAAAGAAGATCTACAATTAAAGGTTTCTGAACTGGAAGAAATCAAGTTGAGGCATCAGGACGAAACAAACTCGAGGGAATTGGTTGAGACTGCATTGAAAACCCAGGAAGCACAAGTTTCAGCTGTACAGGACGAACTGGCCAAAGTGCTCGAAGAAAAAGAAGCTCTCAAAGTAGCTGTGGCAGAAATGGCTAGTAATGCAAAGCAATTGGAGGAGTTGCACAGCAATCTCGAGGAGAAATTGAGGCTCTCAGATGAGAATTTCAATAAAACAGATTCTCTTTTGTCTCAAGCTTTGTCCAACAATGCAGAGCTTGAACAGAAGTTGAGGTCTCTGGAAGAGCTTCATAATGAAACTGGAGCTGCAGCAGCAACAACAACTCAAAAGAATCTTGAGCTTGAGGATATAATCCAGGCTTCAAATGCCGCAGCAGAAGAGGCAAAATCGCAACTAAGAGAGCTTGAGACACGATTTATAGCAGCAGAGCAGAAGAATGTGGAGCTTGAGCAACAGCTAAATTTTGTGGAACTAAAAAGCAGTGATACTGAGAGAGAAATGAAAGAAGTTTCTGACAAAATATCTGAACTAAATGCTACATTGAGAGTGGCTGAGGAAGAAAATTTTCGGCTGAATGGTCAAATGCTGGAATACCAAGAAAAAACTACTCTGCTGGAATCAGCTCTAGATCAGTCCTCATTACGGAATTCAGAGCTTGTGGAGGAATTGAAGATTGCTGTGGGGAAATGCACTGAACATGAGGATCGAGCCAGTATGAACCATCAGCGTAGCCTTGAGCTAGAAGACTTGATCCAACTATCTCATTCCAAAGTGGAGGATGCCAGTAAAAGGGCAAGTGAGTTAGAGTTGTTACTCGAAACAGAGAAGTATAGAATTCAGGAACTTGAAGAACAGATCAGCACATTCGAAATTAAATGTAGGGATGCAGAGGCAGATTCCGAGAAACAATCTCACAAGGTAACTGAACTCACATCAGAACTCGAAGCATTCCAAGCCAGAGCATCAAGTCTTGAAATCGCACTTCAAACAGCTAACGAAAAGGAAAGAGAGCTGACAGAGTTCTTGAATATAGCAACAGATGAGAAGAAAAGGCTAGAAGATGCCTCAATCAGTTCTGGCAAGAAGCTTGCTGAAGCAGAAAATCTATCAGAAGTCTTGAGAAATGAATTGAATCTGACACTACAGAAGTTGGAAAGCATTGAAATTGGTCTTAAGGCTTCTGGGATGAGAGAGAGTGAGGTAATGGAGAAGCTTAAATATGCAGAGGAGCAACTTGAGCAACATGGAAGAGTGATAGAGCAAGCTACTGCAAGAAACACAGAGCTTGAATTGTTACATGATTCCCTATCAAGGGATTCCAAGGGTAGACTTCAGGAAGCTATAGAAAACTTCAACAGCAGGGATTCTGAGGCAAAATCTTTGCTTGAGAAACTGAGGATTCATGAAGACCAAGTTAAGATTTATGAAGAGCAGGTAGCTCAGGCAGCAGGTAAAACTGTATCTTTGAAGGCAGAATTGGATCAGACTTTATTGAAATTGGCTTCTTTAGAAAACATAAATGAAGAGCTCAGAGAGCAGATTTCAAATGCTGAAAATAGAGCTTCCCAGTCTCTCTCAGAGAATGAGCTGTTAGTTGAGACCAATGTTCAGCTCAAAAGTAAGATTGATGAACTTCAGGAATTGGTTAATTCTGCTCTTTCTGAGAAGGAAGCCACCACCCAACAACTTTTTTCTCATAAGAACACTGTCACAGAGTTAACAGACCAGCACTCAAGAGCCTTGGAACTACATTCTGCAGCCGAGGTGCGCATTGCGGAAGCAGAAAGACAGTTACAAGAAGCCATTCACAGATTCAGTCACAGAGATTCAGAAGCGAAGGACTTGAGTGTGAAACTGAATGCTCTAGAAACCCAGATAGAATTGTATAAAAAACAGGCTCAAGAATCATCTACGATTGCTGAAGCTCGAAACATTGAGCTAGAACAGACTCTCTCTAAGTTAAAGCATCTGGAAAGCATTGTTGAGGAACTGCAGACCAAATCAGGGGACTTAGAAAAAGAGACTGGAGGACTGGCTGTGGCAAATATGAAGCTTACAGAGGAAGTGGCCACGTATGAGTCCAAACTGAGCAATTTACAGGCAAAACTATTGGCAGCTCTTGCAGAGAAGGATGAAACGGTTGAACAGCTTAACTCTTCAAAGAAGGCCATAGAAGATTTGACACATCAGCTTGCTTCTGAAGGGCAGAAACTACAATCTCAGGTTTGGAGCAAAGTTCATTAGATATCTTGGTAAAAAGTGCTATGATATTTTTTTGTCCCATGATGTCCTAAGCATATTTTGTTACCACAGATATCTTCAATTATGGAAGAGAACAATCATCTCAGTGAAACGCATCAAAATTCCAAGAAGGAACTTCAGTCTGTGATATTGCAGCTTGAAGAAGAGTTGAAGGAACAGAATACAAAAGAAGATGCTTTAAAATCTGAGATTGAAAATCTCAAGGCTGAGATTGCTGAGAAACCTGTGTTGCAGACTCGTCTTAAGGAGCTTGAGAAACAGTTAATGAAATCTGAAGATCAACTGAAACAGGAGGTATTCCAGTCTCTCAACTATTGCAACGATCAGGAATCTTGAGAATAAGCTTTTCATCTTCAGTTTGTCCGTTTCTCTTTTTCAGTTAAAAACTTGATGAACTTTTGGATAATTTCTGACTGATATGATGGCTGTAGGTTCAAAGCATTCAGTTGGCTGCGGCTGGAAAAGAGGCAGAATTAATTTCAAAATTAGAGGATCATGTTCATAAAGTCCAGGATAGAGATTTATTACATGAAAAGGTGTTAGAACTTCAAAAGGAATTACAACTTGCTCAGAACACCCATGCCGAACAGGTTAGGCAGTAGTCATAGTTCAAGACATATATTCGTACTTGAATTTACTTGTATAGATCTTTTAATATTTTTATGGCCTGCATCATGATTCTCTACTTGGAGATTTTTATATGGATATTCAATAGAAGGATTTTAAAAATGATTGTTCTTGAGCTTCTCCTGGTTTGAACTTCCCACCAGAATGAAAAGAACTCTCAAAAGGATTTGGAAAGAGAAGCAGCACTGGAGCATTCTCTCGAAGGGCTTGAAGCAAAGAACAAAGAAATCATGCTACTAGAGAAGCAAGTCAAAGAGCTTGAGCAGAAATTGCATCTGGCTGATGATAAACTGTCACGAAAGGTTATTTCCATTCCACTTACCATTTCGTTGTACCCACTAAAAAACCCAAGTATCTATATAAGTTGGACTAAGGAAGTCCTAATAGAGACCAAAGTTGGATTAAATCTCTTATTCTCTTCAGGCCAATTGAGATTGAAAACTAATTCGGTATCATAGCAAAATCATGTATTTAATACTGAAATCTATTAGCAATTCTTCTAACCTAAATTCTTGTTGGTTGTATCAAAGATGAATGAATTGTAGTAATTATGGAAAAGAACACAATCTAGGTTGGAAGCTCTCTAATTAGCCACTTATGAAAACAGAACCTGTCATCATCAACAGCAGGAAATCCTCGTTGTTCCACGAATTTCACTTTCCACCTTTACTTTTTCGTGGCTTCCTTTTCTATTTATTTCTATTTCCAAGATCACCTTGTGCTCAAAAGTCATTGATTTAATATTGAAATTTAGAATTTATGACCATACACCTAACTGTGCTATCTGTTTCTTTAATTTGTCAAAGTGGAAGAACATCCACTCTAGCTACACCCGGTAACATTTCCAGTGAACAACAAATAAATGCAGTACTTAAGAGTTGCTGATATGTAAATTATGTTGCAGGGAGATGTTGGCAGTCCAACTGAACACAAGGGAGGGATGGAGGTCAAATCCCGGGACATTGGATCAACAGTTTCCACTCCATCAAAAAGGAAGAGCAAGAAAAAGTCAGAAGCACCTTCTGCTCAAACCTCATCTGCTTCAGAGACCCACACTCAAACTGCTGAGGTTTCTTTTCTCTCGAGCTTTAAGTTCATCTTGGGAGTAGCTGTGGTCTCTGCGATCCTCGGCATAATTCTTGGGAAACGATATTAGCTTGGGTAGTGTGGATTTTGGTTTTGATATTCTTCTTTTTCTTATTTTGTTTATGTTTTTCCTTTTCTTTTTAACTTCAAGACAAATAATGCGCAACAGATTCGAAGCCTTTCTTTGTGTGCTTTCAAACTTAGGTCTTGAGGTTAGTCAGGGAAGTTGTTTTCATTTTTATCCCTTGGCCACATGCAAAGCAAAATTATAGCTCATGTGTTATTCAAGCTTGTATTTAATTTGTTAATGGGGTGGAAGTTTTTCCAATCTTGTGTTTCTTTGAAGTATCTCTTAAATGCCAATCAGTCCTTGGATAAAACTCGTTCTCGTTTGTTTTCGTAGATTAAATAAGATGAATTGAGATAAAAGTTGAATAAAATATCATTATAATATATTTTTTAATATTATTTTTATTTTGAAATTTGAAAAAATTGAATTGTTTATTTTATTTTGTATGAAAATTTGAAAAAACTGTAATGATTAGATTAGATGAGATGAGATGAAAATAGTTGTGAAACGAGACCTTAATTTCCTTCCCCCATGAGTTAGAGTTGGAGGGTGAGCTTATAAAAACGAGAAAATACTGTCAAATAGACTAATCACTTCAGAATATTTGGAGGTTTCAGTTGATGGTAAAAGCTTATAAGCTGTCCCTTGCAGCTGGCTACTCCCCCTCTCCAAGGCGCTGGAGCCAGACACAGGAGATGGAGTTCATGGTAAAAGAATTTTGCATTTTCACTATAAACCGTGGAAACTAATACATTGCGCCCTTTATTGAAAGATCTAACCTTCAAAATTGTGCCACGTCAAACTATTTTTCATTCAAAGTAATGCAAAGTATCAATTTTTGGTAGTTTAAAGTGCAAAATGCAAAACTCTTAATAGTTTAAAGGTCCAATATATACTTTTTCTATGAAAAATATTATGGGGAAGATCATACTTGATTTTTAAAAGGCAATGGCCTTTATTCACTGTTATTTCTTCGTTGAACAGTAAAAAATGGAATGCAAAACTCTCAAGAGTAACACTAGAGCCACCGTTGGGAGCTCCCGCTAGTATATTTCATGTAATTTTTACGCTTTTTTTACATACATTTTTTAACACTTTTAAATATTTTTTTTTAAAAAAAATACAACCTCATTAAAAAATACTTCAGTAATCATGAAATAAAAAAATTTTAAAAAAAATACCAGCATAAACCGCAGCGGGAAGACTAGTACTGTTCAACTCCCAATTACCATTCGAAAGTTTATTTTCAAACCCTAGGGTCCTTGGTCATTATACTATCCGAGAAAACTTTGGCATAATTTTAATCATTTTCTTTACTGCACAATGTTTGTTGTTGTTAGGACCTTAAAAAAAGGTATTCTTTCTAAGTCATAAATGGAAAGATGAAAACATTGACTTCAAGATCTCGGGTAGCCATTTTTTCTTCTCTTTTGCATAATCAAAATCAATATATGCTACTGTTTATCACATTCTTTTCAATCATACAAGTGCTACAGTGCTACTTTACATTGGATTTTGAAGCTACATTCAGTAAGTTGTTTTATTTGTGAAAAAGGATTTGTTCTATGCTTACAGGGACATGTCTGGCATCTTGGGCTCTGTTTTCATACTCAAGGGTACACTTTTCAGGTGGATTTCCTTTCCTTTTCTTTTCTTTTCTTTTCTTTTTCTTGTTTACACGACGGTTCTTTTTTATAAAAGATTTTTCCTTAATTTGTGTCAACTGCCCCCAATTCAATATGTGTCGAAAAGCATTGTCTCTGTACTGAGTTCTTGTATTATTATTATTACCATCTTCATCTTTTTAAACCCTTATGCACAAGGTTTCTCACTTAGAAACAGAGAGAATATAAGGAAATACTATCTATACGTACCGACGTGTTAGTTATTAGAATGATAAAAATTTTAAAATTCAAAATGCAAAATTTGAATTAAAAAAAATGATAAAATTGTATGGCATTACTCAAAATAATTCCCAATGTGATTCAAGATACCACTTCTATTTCGAACAGCCTAAAAAAAAAGATCAAGAAGAAAGAAACAAAACACATGAGTTTCATATCCCCCAAGGCATCAAGCCCATCTCATGTTTTTTTTTTTTTTTTTCTGAACAAATTAAAGGTTGATTGGGTAGAGGTATGCAACTCTAAAAGCTTGTGCTCACAGATGAGCTTGTTCAGACACTGGCTCAAGAACCAACTGTTTTTTTTTTCATATACCTTTAAATAAATGTATGTGCATTAGGGCTCTATATATAGATGTAAATTCGCATGTAATAATACATAGAGACCAAAGTATAACTCAAAGGAATAGTGAACAGAAACCGATCTTGATTCTCCTGTCAAAGAAGTTAACTTCGACCACTGAGAAAATAGTAAATGAAAGCAGTTCTTCTTCCAACACAGAAGCTCGAGCTGATCGAGAGTCGATCACATAGTCATGCTTGAAAGAGAATCTTTGGATGTCATCATGATTCATTACCATGTTGCAGACTTCTATCCTTGTGAAAGCTAGGATATCATAACTCTCGTAAAAGTCTTGTCCTTCTAATTTATTCATAAATACCAACTTCCATGCATATAAATGCTAAGTGGAGAATTCTCTCGTCCTTTCAAGTGCGAGAGAATAAGACATATGAGAGCTCTACAATATTTATTATTATCTTTAAAATATTCTAAGCATCATTAAATGAGTAATAACTGTGGAAGATTCACTTGATGGGTATATCTCTCACACTTTGGTCTCTCAAATTAATTCATATAAGAATGAGAAATACTCGAACTATAAAAAGATTACACAAAAATAATCTCACAAATTGAAATAGTTTCTTGTTGTTCGTTAGATTGTAAAGTTAATTTTATTGTAAAGTAGATCTATAAATCATATGAACTCTCAATTTATAAAATTATTTTTATGTAATTCATTTATGACCTATAAGAATATACGGGACCTTGATAATAATGGCTTGGTGCTTCCCTCGAAGGCACAGGCATACTGGACACCGATTTAATTATGGTTGTATTATGTCAATAGATTCTACTTTTAAGAAAACATGATCTTTGTCCCCTGAACACGCATTGGATGCCCTCAGCTTGACTTGAAAGCTAAAAGTTGGGACGTATGATGAGAAAGGAGAAGGCAATCTCACATCACTGGCAGGTCTTTCATGTTTTCATCCCATGTGAGGAATTCACTGCAATATAATTGCTTTATGAACATTGTCATATTTGTCAATGCTACATGTCATTATTCACTTCTACATTCCATACTTCAAATTTTTTTATTTTACAAGATATAGGAGTATTTTTCATAAAGTGCAGAATATGAGATAGTGAATAGTAACTGATAAGAAGAATTTTTTATTTTCCGTTTTTAACTTTTGGCTAAGCTCTCCACAATATACCATCTTGATAATGCTATATATCATCCAGATGAGCTACATCCCCATACTAATAGGGTTAGCTGTGCATCAAAGGAAAAACCCACATCAATTAAATTTAGTGCACGCATAATCCCTTGAGCTACATTAATGAATCACCACCTTTAATTAAAAGTTCAATGATTTCCACTTGAATGTTGCACTTTGGTGATCCCCTAAGTTACCTCCAAATAGAAAGGATCCATTTTCTCTCAAAGCTTTTCCTTCTCCCAAACTACAATAAGAACAGTTTTGGATAAAGGTTTTTCACTTCAAAAGAATTACAACCGAGTGAACAAAAGCTGCTTCACTTGGTGCCATCACCTTCAAAACATCTCATCACATTCGCCATATCATGTGGTCACATTCGCCGTATCATCTGATTTAATCAAAGTAATTCAGTCGGATGGCTGCCACGCGGAGGCGGTGAGCAAAGACAGATCTTTCCACCCCAACTTCAAACAACCATTATCCTCCACCAAAGTATAACCTTTCCATGGGAACATCCCGAGCAATAAGCTAGCTTGGGCTGCCGGGTTTCCCCCAAGCGAGACAGGCCGGAACCCAACCCGGCTCAACTCCTCACCCCACCTATCCACCTTGTCCTCTCCAGTTCTCTTGGGTCCACCAACGGCCAGGATGTTCCTAATCTCGCATCCAAACAACTGCTGCTCCACCATGTGCCTCTCTAGACTGTCCCCACCCAATCCGTCCCCAAGCGCGTCGAACAACGCGCTGTAGTAATGCAAAGCCTCCACGAACCTGGCTAAAAAGCCGCCCCCGTGGCTCAGATCCTGTTCGACGATCGTGATCAGTTTGGGTCTCAATAAAGTCAACAATCTCAGTGTCCCCAAATCGCTCCCCGTTATGTCGTACAGGCAATGGTGCATCCAGTGTACCACTGTAGCCTCGCTCGGCCTCACCCCGAGTCGACTCACGTCTTTCAGGTTTCCGATTTTGCCCACCAACGGATGGAACTCGAAGGGGAGCCCCAGCGAGGTGGCGAAGTCCCCGAGTCTCTTGCCGGTCGAGTCCAGCAACTCGGAGGAGGATCCGAACCCGGTGACCCGCATCGATCGAATCTTCTTGTTCCGGGAGGCGAGGATGTGGAACAATCCGGGCCATTGGAGGCCCTGCATTATATCGAGATCGATGATGTGGACGCGGTCTTCGCCGTCCAACGCTTGGAAGATGGCTTGGTTGGCCGTGAAGTGAGAGAATTTGACCGAGGGGCTGATGGAATTGTATGATTGGAGGGCGGAGAAGATTCTCCGGGACTGAATGAGATTCAGGTCATTGGAGGTGAGCGGAGAGTAGGTGCCGAGGTAGGAGGTGATGACGCGTGCCTGAAGTGCATGGGAGAAGTAAGCTGCGACGCGTTGCGGGGAAGAGCCGTAGGGAGAGGAGAGGTCGGCGATCTCGGGAAGAAGGTCGGAGGCGTCGTCGAGTTCATCCATGCCGACGCACTCGGCGCACTGTAGGAGGAGACCGAGGAGTCTAAGGCCGGTAGACTCGCTGTCGTCGAGTTGATCAGTCCTGTCTTCGACAGATAACGAGGCGTCGTGGGAGAAAGTGATACGGTTGGTGGTGGCCTCGTCCAGGGAGAAGTCGTCGCCGTAGACACGCTTCGTATTCATGGGAGAGGAAGTAGTATGGTTAGACATTGGGGATTGCGGAACCAAGCTCTGAAGCATGATCGATGGAATGGAAAAGGTGTGTATGTGTATGGAAAAGCTTTTAGGGATGTGAAGAGAGTCGAGGAGGGGAGTGGAGAAGAAATAAAAGAAGGAAAAAGGTGGCTAGAGAGAGGGAGGTAATGGTCGTCGTTAGACTCTCCGCATTAGGATTTAGGGGTGTCGTTTGGCGGTAGTTAGTTTGTTGGTTTCTTTGTTTGGTTGGATGTAGAGAAATTTGGACCTAAAAAAGAAGGTGGTGGGGGAGGAGACTGGAGAGGCTTTGTCTTTATTTATGTTTGGATGATGGGATATTTTAACCAACCAAAAGCAAGCAATGTAGTTAAAAAAAACTCTAGCAGCGTCCGACCCACAACACAGACACTTTTACGGCCTGAATTTCTTATGTGGTTATTCTTTTTTCTTTTTTGGTTGGGGTTCAGCTTGGCCCATTTTGCAGTAGGGGGCTCTTAGGACCCTATTGTTTTTATAGCCCAAAATATTATATAGGTTTGTGGTTTTGATCCCTTTGGTGTTGAAGACCCATCAACATTAGGTATAGTGCGCCGATTATAACCGGCCTAATATTGGAGCCTACCTTCATTTTTAACAAATTATTCAATCAGTTCCGCTTTGCAGCGTATTTTGCTGTTTTGTTGACACCAATAATCAGATATATCTTAATGGACACCAATAAGATATATACACGTAAATCGTCCACATAATAAGCTCTTGAGCTGCACCACAGCATATCTAGAGAAAAGAAAAAACCCTGCATTTTGTCTCATAGTCGATGCAGTTTTTTTTTCCTCCACGCTCAGCTAAGGGTTAAAACTGATGGGATCGGTGCAATTTCGGTGCCAAACCAACACCGCAATGACATTGTTGGGAGATACTCAAAACCGATCGATTGGAGTAGAGAAAACTGATAGTCTCGGTCTTGACATGCATCGGTGCGGTTCTTTGGTCTGCCATCAGCCTCTCCGTTTGAGTGAATGTGATCTTAAATTTGTAAATATATATAGTAAAAAGTTCTATAGATTCTGTTATTTTTCATTTATCACATGTTTTTCTAGTTTGTTCAGCCCTTAGTTTTCCAACTGTCAATTAGTTTTTACTTTTTAGTTCTACAAAACCTGCATATACTCCTTTTGGAACTGCTAAAGCCGATAAATAAATCTCGGGAACCCAACTTCTCAAACAACTCATCATACCAAATTGATCGATTCCCTTTCTACTACTCTTGGTATCAACTGCAAAGACATGATTGTTGAGCAAAAACAGATATTTGTGACGCAGATTCTGATGCAAATGTTAAAACTCTATCGCAAGAATATAAAAATTCCCTCCTCGCTCATAGAATCTATAGATCACCCAACTTAAAGCACACCCACATCAGCCAAGAAAGGAACAATGTCACAATCTGAAACCAGACCAAATTCTCTTCCCTCCAATGAACGAATAAAAAAAAAAGCCTTAATGAGAAGCTGCAAAACCATGCCAAATAATCCAAGACAAATAGATATTAACAACAATGTTCACTATCGATCTATTAACCTCCTAAACGTTCCCAACATAGATAAAAGAAAAGTGCAGCAGATAAGAGAGTTTACACAAAATGTAAATTCACGCTAACGAGAGTGACTTTATGTGATCCCGTTATATTTAATAAAAATAATTTTACAATCTGATGTGTCATATCAAGCAAGTCATTTTGTGAGTTTATTTTTGTATAATTCGCTAAATTATTTCTCTAGATAAAAATATTTGAACATATTCAGAACTAAATTTATCAAACTCTCTCGAGGACGTTCACATCCACGAAGAACAATGTATCCAGAATGCAATGAAACATAGCAGACCCAGAAACAAACTTATCACTTAAGCCCCATGCAGTACATTTATATGCAGAAAGCGATAATAAAATATGATATACATGAACAAACCTAGAGCAACCAAGCAAAACAGTCGCTGGTGAAATAATAAAGCTTCTGTAGAAGCTTAACTCCCAGTAATATCATTCGACATGTGCATCTTTTTTATTAATCTAAACATCCAAAGAAACATCATTTTAATCAACCGAAAAGTATCTAACATGAAGATATCCACATTATCAACAAATTCATCGGCTAATATGCACACCTTTCGAACCAAATCAAGCATAACAAGAAATCAAAACACAAACGTAATCAACAGCAGACCCAAGCCCAATCTATACACGAGAAGTGAGGATCCATACAATACTCGTCAAACAATCAATAAGGCCAACACTTGGAGAAAAATTATACACAGAAATCAAGCATATCAATTTCAAAATGGATAAAAAAAATCTTCAAAATACTCCAGAAAATACTAAATCAAACCAAACCCCACAAAAACATAATATGCAAAATCTCACTAATCAACAAGAATCAAATGGACATTACGTAGATCATGAAACACCCACTACAAAAACCAGCAAAAATAATAGCAAAAGACTTCGAAACGAATCAAGTAAGCTAGAAGTCATAAAATTGTATAATCTCGGCGTTGAGAGAAGAATCCGTAGAATATCTCATCCAAACATGTTCAAAGCGGTTCAGAACAAATCAAATTAAACCCAAAATCTTTCTTAAGACAACTACAAAGATACTTGACGAAACAGCTGTCTTCTTAATAAACAGATAACAAACTAACATGAAATACGATCAAATAGAAACGGACCCAGCTCTTCCAAAACACACTAAACGATAGCGATCCAATTCAGAACCTGAGTTTGGTAAAGAACCACCTATTCTTCCCAGACTTGAAGCGCTCCTCAAGCCTCTTCTTGGTTTCCTTGGCAGCCGTGACCTTCTTGTCCCTGGACTGGAGGGACTCGACGGAGACGATGTCCTTGAGATCCACGTCGAGGGTGTAGCGCGTGGGCATCAGATGCTGGTAGTTGACAAGTTTGACGAAGGCCTTGACGCGTGATTTCTTCGCCGTCTTCTTGGACGAGTCCTTGCGAATGACCTTGCTAGGGTACTTGTTGATCCCCGCGACTAAACAGTGGCCGTAGGGGCGGTCCCGGGTGCCGTCATCGAAGGCCCTAACGATGACAGCCTTGCGGCCCGCATACCTACCTTGGAGGAGGACCACCGCCTTATTTGGCTTTAGGAATTTCACCATTTTCCCCGAACAAGCTGTTCTCGCAGTTTCGCACAGACTCTTTCACGCCCCCCGCGATGTAAAACCCTAGAGATAGAGAAAATGACACATTATATAATGAAGCTTTAGCTCTTGGTCGCTCAAGGGATTAGGGTTCTTACGTAGTGGACCTTGGGCTGGACACGAACTGGGCCTTCTGTCTCTGCCATAATTTTGTACATCTCTTATTATTAAATTTATTGGTATTCATATAGACTTGGCTAAATAAGAAGATTAACTAAATTTTACATAATTGATGTCAGAAATATCCTACGTTAAATTGGATAAATCTAAAATAATTTAGATTTTTATTATAGTGGTTGGATAAAGATGAAGAACTACAATTGATTCATCAAATATTAAAATACTAATTTTTCACTCCAAATAAAAATATTATTTAGTTTGTAATTAAGAAATTTAGATAGAATTTTACATGAGTTTAATAAAATATTTTTTGTTATTAAATTAATAAAATTTTGAAAATATGATTTTTTGAATATTAATTTAATTAGAATATAATTATTATTAACATTTAATTAGTAGAGCAACAAAATGTGATAAAAAATTATTAAATTAATAATATTTTATTATTATATAGACAGTGAATGAATAATCCAATATGAAGATTGAATTTAAATGGAATAGGCAAATGTAAAAAAGTGTGATATTGGCTAAATTTTGAAAATGGATTTAGCTAAGATAATGAGGATGCTCTAAAAATTATTAAATTAATACTATTTTATTATTATATAGAGAGTGAATGGATAATCTAATGTGGGGATTGAATTTAAATGGAATAGGCAAATGTAAAAAAATATGATATTAGCTAAATTTTGAAGATAGATTTAGCCAAGACAATGAGGATGCTCTAATGAATTTCTTGAATAATATTAAGAGAAAAACTTTGGACCGGTGTCTCTTACAAGGGCTTATTATCGAAGACCAATGGAGACATGCCACGTAAGGAGTTGATGAAGACTATGGCCTCTCAATGCTGCAAGGAATCCTTTGTGCATTCCCCACCCCCCCTCTCTCTCTCTCCCGAACCTTCCATCTGCAGAAATCCCTCTGTGATATCCCGTATTTTAGTATATTTTAACTGAAAGATTATTTTATTTAATTTAAATATTGATTCTCTTGTTTTAAAATTTATAAGATTGTTCGTTTGATTTATTTTATGATTTTTAAGAGGTGGAAATTATTTTGATATGCTTTTTAATATTAATTATTGTTTTGCATTTTAATTGCTCTTTAATTTAAATTAATTTGTTTATGGGTTTTAAAATTATTGTGTTGGATTTTATTATTTTATTTAAGTTTTTCAGTGTTTAAATTATTTTATTTAAATTCACTATTTTGAAATCATTTTCGTTGGATCAATTTTATGACCCAAATTGTAAGAATTAGACCTCATTTGTTTCCCTTCATTTTTCTTCTCCTCTTATCTTCTCTTTCCTATTTTCTTTTTCTCTTCCTTCTTTTCTTTTCCCCCCATTTCTCCTCCCCTGCTCCCAGCCCGCGCGACAACGCTCTCTTCTCTACACCGTCCGTTTCTTCCTCAGCCCCCAGCGCCGCCGTGCGTCACCATCTGGCGACACCACCCAGCCCATGACCTCCCCCAAATTCCAGCGAGCTCACCCACCCCAGCCACCACCTCCCACGCTCCCTCCTTCTCTCTCCTTGTCGTGTAGAGCCCGAGAGGGCAATATAGCCACTGCGCCGTCCGTGGCTGCCACCACCCACCCTAACCTCTTCCCCTCCGGCCAGCGACCCTTCCCTTAAAATTTCAACTCCTCCCTCGCCACCGTTGGCCTCCACGCTTGGCTTCAAGCCGCGGCTTAGTTTTGCTCCAGCACCGTTGTGCCTCCACCGTTCGCCGCCATTTCTTCACCACATTATCCTCGACCTCCTAGCAACCTAATGCACCTATCCTTAGCCCCGATCTGCTACCAGGGAAGCACATCCATCTCAATTTTCGATTTGTGCATTTTGGAGCTTGAACTGCCACCCACGGCCAACCATCACCACCATTAACTTCACCAATACCCATAAGCTATTCCTTAGCAATCCCAAGTCTTTGTTTGTCTCTGTTCAAAGTTGAATTTTTGAGACCCACGACCATAGTGCATTTTACACTGTTTCGTTGTTGTGCTATCACTTCTAGCATCTCCATGATCTTTCAAAAATTATATTATAGTGCTGTAAGTATTTTCTCAAATAGCTTTTGAGATTTAAATGTATTTTATAGCATAATTGTATCTATTACTAATTTTGTTATTCAAGTTTAGAAATATTTTGAGTTTGATAGTTATGTGAATATTGGAGAATTTAGGAAGTGATGGTATTTTAGAATTAAGAGAAATTTTAGGTTTTTGAAGAATTATAATAGGTACTTCAGGTGTAATATAAGATTATCTGTTTACTGGAGATTTATTTAAGTTACATGACCTTTTATAGGTGACGATTGACAATTATTCAATACTGTTGTGAAGTCTCTAAAAAACTAAGAAGTTCAAATAAGTAAGATTCCTATGCTAGATTTGCGTAAAAAGAAATGAACTGAGGTTGATTTGTAAAAATGTGCATTTTATTTTAAAAAGAAAATGGTGAAAAACAACCTTAGTATATGTTTTGCATTCATTCATGAGATATGTATGAAAGAGAAATGAAATGTTTTTTACATAAATAGTGTAGACATGAGCAATATTTGACATGTTTTTTAAATATGCAAAAGAGCAAATATGATATCATTGAGATTTGCATACATATGATATGAAATTATTTGGATCTATTTTTTATCAAATAGAAATGATATGAAAATGTTTAGCACGTGTTTTAATATGATATGGATATGAAAAACCTTTGGCATACTTATCTGTTTTGATTCTGATTCTGAATATGGTTATGATATGATGATACAGGTTCACGTGATATGGTTGGTACCAACATGATATGATATGATATGATATAAGTACACCCACTTTGGAAACAAAGTGGTCTTTTACGTGTTCTTTCTTGCGTGCACACTTGAGGTTTTGAGATTGAAAAATGAGAAATTTCATAATATGATACTGTCTGGTTTGGCCACCGAGGATAGCACAACCCTACCATGGGGGTTAAACATGGTATATGATATGATATGACATGATAAGATGAAAACGTTCAGTTATGTTATTCCAAAGCGTTTTTGAATATGAAAATGGTCTTTGAATACGAAATGGATCTTTGAAAATGAACAGTTGATCTTTGGGTATTAAAAGATTGAAAAGTCGCTCTAATTTTCTGATAACACGTTTTTTGAGATCTGTATATGAAAATAAAATGTTTTATTTTCTGCATACCAAACTTTCTGAAAAAGCTCATGTTTACATACTAGTATATGTTCTCTACTTACTGAGTTGTTGATAACCCACCCCTTATCTCTATAACATTTTTCAAATGATTTTTGGATGGTACAGTTGGGGATCAAGACTAGAAATCGTATATAAGGCTACTTGAGCATAGTAAATCAAGTACAAAGATGATATTTTGGTTATTGGAGTCTATAACTATATGGTTGAAAAATGATTTTGAGTGACAAGGAGTAACTCTCAAACCCCTCCGAAACCGGGGCGTTACACCCTCTCTCTCTCACTCTCTCCTTCCCACTCTTTTTCTCTGTAATCACTAGTTTTCAGGCCATGGCCAACTCGAATTCCTTCGTCTTTGGAACATTACCAGCTTCTTCTTCTTCTTTTTCTTGCGATAATCATCTCTCTCTCTCTCTCTCTCTCAAACACACACTCACTAGTGATCCAACTAATTATAATAGCATTTTTACAATTTTCCCATGATTAGGAACAGTTGATTATAAAGCCAAACTCCGCCCTTGGAGTTGTATAATCGTGGCAAAAGGTGGTAGGAATTGCTGCTCTTTCGGGGCCAACACTGAGTCCTCTACAACAAATTTAAATTTCTCAAATAGAAGAAATTTCTGAATATATTTTGTCTCCACGTTTACCACTGATACCCATTTCGCGAATTTGAAAAGGCATCTCTCACAGTCCTCACTTTCTTCAGCTTTGAAGCTACTCTGAAGTGTTAAGAAAGAGTTTGATGGAAAAAGATAGGGAAGGGGAGAGAGAGAGAGAGAGGTATTTCTGCATATGGAAGGTTCGAAAGAGAGAGATAGAGCAGAAAGTGAGGGGGTGGAGGTGGGTATGCACAAAGATCCCCTACAGCGCAGAGAGGCCAGTGTCTTCATCAACCCCTTACGTGGCATGTCCTCATTGGTCTCCGACAATAAGTTCTTGTAGGAGACATCAATTATAAATTTATACATCTAATTATTGTCGGATCCAATTCATTATTTGTCTTAGAATAAAATTTTAGAAAATCTATCCTATAATTAGATTTCTACAATAAGTTTTTATTCCTTGTTATGTGGCCAAAACATTTACTTTTGTTTTCTAGTTTTTGCATTTCTATAATTTTTTTATGGTATAAATAAGTTTGGAAAAAATCTCTATTCATCATTATTTTTCTCATAATCATCTCGTCATTTTATGATGTAGCATTAAATGGTAAATTTATAAGTAAAATATAATAAATAATTTACATTTATATAAAATATGAAAAAATGATGAGAAAAATAATTATGAGTAGCATTACTCATAAGTTTTAAGTTTTTGAAAGGGTTGAGAGAGGAGGTATTGTTATGGGTTGTTGGGTGGTCAAATCCTAATGTCTTGTATATTATGATTGGTACGTGATAGCAAAATCCATTGATCAAAAGCTAAAAGAGAGACTCGAAGAGTACTTTAAAAATGTATAATTTGTATTTATAGATGATATGAGTTGAGATAAAAGTTAAAAGTTGAATAAGATATTGTTAAAATATATTTTTTAATATTAATTTTTTTTTTAAATCGAAAAAGTTGAATTGTTTATTTATTTTTATGTGAAAATTTGGGAACGTTATAATAGTTAGATGATATGAGTTGAGAATAGTTGTAAAAACAAATGAGCTTTGAAAAAAAAAAGAGCACAAAGTTTAAAATTGGAGCTAATGATTTGAATTCATTGATGAAGAAAGGGACTCATGAGCTATGAATTAAGATTGCTGAGAAAAATGATATTTTTAATTTGAAGTACACAAATGTCGCGCAATCCTTTTAAAAAAAGTGAGTATCTACGAAACTCAAGTGAAAAAAAAAATTATTAGTGGATTTCACTCTTTTTAAAAATGATTGCATGATATTAATTGTACACTCCACAACTATATTTAATATTACTCATAATAAAAATGATTTTTTCTTTTCTTGTATACTTTCTCTAGGATATCAAAATTAGTCATTTTTGTTGTAAATAGTCATATTCATTATAAATAATTCATCGTAAATAATCGTTGTGTATATATAATGCAATTCCTTGTAAATTGATAAATTGTATTTGCATGTTTCGCTTTTACAAAATTCCATATATAGACGTGTATATAGAAGGGGACCATGACATTGATTTTTACTTGTTCTTATAACAATTAAACTATAGGAGATCAGAGAGAAAAAGCATATATAAAGCAATATTATTTGTTTTAAAGGAATCCGGCCAGTTTTATTAAAATCATTTTAGGATGTGGTTGCATGAGTTTCTAATTTCCATGAGTTTATTAATATTATTTAGGTCCTAGAGTACTTGACGCTGCCTTTTTTGATTTTATTGAACACAATGAATTAATTATTGAATCTCACATTTAATATCATGGAAAAAGAAATTAAAAAAATTAAAAAAACTCAAAATTTTAGGTCATTAGTAAATACTAAGGGGATGCTTGCAAAATGATATAAGATGAAAATTTTGTAAATAGTAGTAAGATGGTTTGTGAATAGCAGTGAGATAGTTTGATATAAGTATTTATTGGGTTTTAAGAAACGAGAGAAAAAAAAAGTTGAATAAAAAATATAGAATATTATTTTTTTAATATTATTTTTATTTTGAGATTTGAAAAAGTTGAATTATTTTTTATTTTTTATATGCAAAGTTGGAAAAGTTGTAATGATTAATTTAAAAATTTTGTAATGATTAGTTTGGAAGTATTTGTATTTGAATAATATTTGTGAAGGAAAGGAGATAAGATAAGATGAAAAATGTTTGCAAACATCCACTAAATAGTTAATTTGTTCAAATTTGAACACCACATTATTACAACTCAAAAGAGTTGGAGATGCATGTGCGTGGCTTTGGCTAGTCTCTCTCTCTGTTTTTTTTTATCTCTCTCTCTCTCCCCTCTCTTCTCCTTCCTCTTTTCCTCTCCCTTTCCCAACCCCTCCTCACCCTCTCAACCGGATCGAGAGGAGAGAGAGAGAGCCTCCTACCTGCCTGCCCGTGAGGGCAGCAGTAGGCAAAGAAGATGATTGAGCTACGGTGAAGGGCAATGTCGACGAGGGTCAAAGAAGTGAAGAGTGCGACAGCGACGTCGGCGAGGGGTAAGGAAGATTCGGGAGTGACGTTGGTGAGAGGCTGCGGCGACGACGTCAATGAAGCATAGGTAGAGGGGAGAGAAAGAGAGAAAAAAATAAAAAAATAAAAAATGAGAGACGCAGGACACTCAGCGGGCCCTGTAATATTCGCAATTTTTTTGAAGATTTGTGCAAGACTTGCAAGCTTTTGGCTATATCTAGAATCACTTCCTATATCTGTTCCTTTTCACTACGTTGAGAGAAGGCAGGTGCTCATCGTCAACATCTTGAGACATGAATAAAATTCTTCCACGCCGAGTTAGAAATATAGCTTTTCAGACAAGAGAAGATAGTTCGACGTTGATCTGTAGCTCCTGATGACACAACAAATTGGAGCAACTTCGGGTCACGTTCAAACATGGCCATGTCTTCCTCCTCAAGGTTTACCCACGTTTCAATTCCTTCACCATCTCTGCTTTTCATAATCAGAATCACATTCTTATAGGGCCTGATCGGACAAGCCACCCAAGTCGGCGTCCCCCACCCAAAATCTATATCGTAGACCGGAAAGCTGCACCAACTGGTGAAGTGGCATAATTCTGTCTCAGACTTGAACATCTCCATCAGTTCCATTTTCGTGGTCTCCAAGAATGCATTTGCGTCTTGTATATGCTTCACGTATTCCGCACTGACTTGGCTGATAGAATTCCTGATCTGTCTTGTCAAAGAAGGATAATCTTTCTCAACCTCCGTCGGCGGTACTGCTGTGGTCGCAAGATTCCAAACATTCCCAAAGGAGTGCTCCGAAAGTCGTGGAACCATCCTTTGGCGCAAGTTCACGGCGTGACGTACTGCATATTGCTTTGCTTTGCCTCCTGGTTTCCGCCGAGCTATCGTCATCAAACGCCACCATATGAATGCTGAAACAGCCTCCACCCGTGACGGACCCCTTTCGTCTGCACCAAACGCAACGGAGGCTTCTTTTCTTAGAGCATCAATGCTGGATCTTTCGAATACAAATCTTTTGGACGACAACCTTTCTTGTTCCATCGGTGGCAACATCCTGAACCAGTCCGGCAAAACTGTCCGAGGAAAATGGATGGTTGCATCAAAACTGGGATTTGTAACTTCATGATCACTAGCTCCTCGGGAAGTGCAGGCCCATGTATTAATCAGTGTAGTAATTGATGTTCCGTCGGCGATCTTGTGTGAATCGATCACGCCGATTGCAACTCCACCGCATTCAAAGATACTGTATTGGACTGCTAGGAGAACTGTCTCTCCGGGCCCTGTGCAATCCTTGTAGGCGTCAAATGGAAGCAATGGGAGCAATGCCTTCCCATCAGTTTTATGTACCACTTGCGATAGCTTGCATGCGACTCGTGCTTCAATATAGTCGACGCCCTCATCGTTACAATCAACGGAGGCATCTTCATAGTACTTAAGTTTTCCAGCCAAGGGATAAAAGCGAGTTAAGGTTTCAGCTAGAGACTTTTTGAGCCAAGAAGATCTTTCTAACGGATTGAAGTACTTCTGGCCTTGATGTTTAGAATGGTAGAAAAAAATAGTCGATGTATAAAAGGGCGGTGCAAATTGGTCTAAGAATGAGAGCTTGAAGTTTCTTCGGTGATCTGGTGTTGGAGATGATGGCTTGATTTTCTCCTTGGAGATTATCTCAACTTCCATCGCCATCTAGCTAATTGCTTTCTACAAAAGCATGTACGCACGCAGTCTCTATATAGATCAGGATCAGGAATGTAACAGTATTCTTGGTCAAGATCAAAGGCTAGCTAGCTAGAAGATCAAACAAATAGATTAAGACATGATTTAATCATTGATAATTAACCAGTACCGGTTTTTTATTGTGATCTGGAGAGAATTAGGTGCTGGCTATCGATGATGATCTGTGAGTGGGATTTCTGGTTAGCTAGATAGCTAGCTGCAGTACTTTGGTCGTGAGATCAGATCAAAAGAGATAAAAAAAAAAATGATGAGGAAGAAGGCCGGCCGATAGGAAGCGATGGATCGGAAGAGATATTATTAATTGATCATCAGAAAGAGATGGCATGGATGTTTTAAAGGATATCAGAAATCCAAGCTGATTAATTAGTACGTACCCAACTGTTTGCAGGCATAACGTACGTTCGGTTGTGTCCAGCCGGGAAAGATAAAATTATCGAGGAGATTGAGAGGGACTCTGCGAGAAAATCTACCTAAAATAACATCAAAACCCAACTGAAAAAGACAAGCCTGCTGGCTTGTTCAGTATTGCTAACTATTCTGGGAGCTAGATGGATGGATGCCTCTCATGTAAAGGGAATATATAACAATATGCATGTACCCAATTAAGCCCATGCATGCGCGTACGTACCATATATATCCTTGTTCAACATATATGCCATTATAACTATGGCCGTTTTATATATATTCCATTCCACAAATTAATCGCTCATGACCTGACAGGCCATAATTGCCATGGCCGTTTTACAATTTTCTCGGGTGCATGCAGGCTTCAGTTTTTTTAAAGAGGTTGCCGGCCTCTCCAGGTTTGCATGCACAAACGATTTTCCTTATTCTAGAAAATCTCCTCTTTCTTTATTTTTTATGCCGTCACGTTTGTTTACAGGTGATGTAAATTGAAAGTTAAATAAAATATTTTTATAATATAATTTTTTAAATTATTTATTATATTTTATATAAAAATTTAAAAAGTTATAATTATCAGATAAGATAAAAATGATCGGTAAAAAATACGAGACCTTAAATTGGGATCTAGCGCCTTTAATTTCCATCCTAAATGAATGCAAAAAGGAATTAAAAATGCTTCGGCCCAAAAAAAAAAAAAAAAAAAGGATGACACCTAAAAGTGATCGATTTTGTCTTTTTATTTTATTTTTTTATTATTTTTGTACTTAATGACTAAATAAGTATTTTTAATAAGTTTGTAATTTTTTTTTCAAAATATTAAAAAGAAAATAAAAATTAAAAAAAAAAAAACATTTTACACTATTGGTACAATGCAGGATCACTTTTCCTGTACCCGAGCAATATTGTCCATGCAAAAATATGCACGTTCACGACTCGCGATGTTGTTCCATCTATTATATGTGGAGATAAAAAATAGCAATCTTACACAATCTCTACGTATTATATTTTTTAAAAAATTTTAAAAATTTTAATATTTTTTTAAAATTTATTTAATTTATTTTTTTTAATTAATTTAATTTTTATATTCATTATTCATATATTAAATATTTGATAAAAAATAATAATAATAATTAAAAATATATATAATATGTGGAGGTTGTATAAATAGTAAAAAATTACATAAATTTTTTTTAAAAATTGATAAACCTATAATTTATTACATAACTCTATTTTAAATAAAATATATATTTGTAAAATTAATCATTTATAAAACTAACGTATTTATATAAAAATATCTTCAAATTTTAAAAACTTACTTAAACAAAAAAATTTATACGTGTATATGGATCGTATTAATAATCCATCACGTAAAGTACAATATATGTACGAAGCGTACGTGTTATTTCTAATCATGATGATGTATATTCCAGTCCATCAATCAATCTATAATTTGTCGGATCACTCGATTATTATTTATTATTTTATTATTTACTGATCATTGAAAATTACCTTACTATCCAAACGTAGAGAAGACTTTGACCATAACGTATATATCATGCTAGCTAGAGACGTGCATGAATTATTATCTCCAGCCTATTATATATAT